>JAJIBD010024154.1:0-56084 GCA_021461705.1 Cryptotis parvus
GTGATAGAATTTCTTTAATTCTTTTGAGTTACTAACCGCATACTATAAACAACACCGATAAGCCTGAAACACCTATTTATTTACTATGTCATTCCATATAGTTTACCTAAAAGAAAGTCTGATTTGATCTTAACTCAAAATGATGGGTAGTAATAAAATACATCATATGATTTCAGTATGAAAGGATAGATACTTCTTACACAATTTTTTTTTCAAGTTTTGCTTTGAAAAATTACGGAATCTCTTTTCCTGTACCAAAATTTTCCTTCAAGACAAAAATCTCTTGGTAGGAACACACAAGTGCATTTTGAGGTATAGGAAACTCTCAAGCACTGTCATCGCCTAATTTTTCATCCTTTTAGATACCCTATTCTAGCTTCAGTCAACAGAGTTTCTCAAAAAAAAAGTCCCTAATGGGATTGAATCTCAATTGTCCACTGTAAAATACAACTCAATACCCATCCTTACAGACTTTTCTTTCCTCTCTTTTGCAATTTCTTTCTCCTTTACTTTGTTTTTCCACTCCAAAATAAATTACATGTGTACACACTTGTTTCTCTCATGTACTGTGGAACTGTTTCAGAAACAGAAATAGAAGAGACAGAAATGAAAAATAGAATTCACACAAAATGTCTAGATCAATATGAAGTATGTAGCATGTGATAAATTATTTTAGTATGTAATATACATATACATATATATGTGTAAATTATATGAATTTGAAGACTATGTTTCAAGCTTTAACATGAATTTTCTCAGAGTTGAAACTATGGACCAAGAATTAAATGAAGTGAAGCTCTCTGATACACAGGAAATTCATTCTGTTCTTCTGAATCTTTATTATGGTAATCACCAAAACACTGTCAGAAAACTTGAAAATCTAAAGCTAATTACATCATATTATGAATGAATATGATGATTTTGGCTTCCAGGGAAGTACTATTGCAAAAGAAATGATTGTGTTTTTCTCTATTTAGACAGTTAATATCAGAATAAATTACTGAGATATCTTAATACAGTTAAGTATAGGAACAGTTTTAGTCATAGAGTCTAAATAAGACTAATATTTTTCTTCACTGAGGTTGAAGTGATATTCAAATATTTTAGTAGTCCAATGGAGCTAATTTTTTAATTTGTCACAATTTTGTACCCTAAATCTGAAATGTGATTACAGCCTATCAGAACAATTATATACCACCAGAACAAAATGGCGGTTATAATTATCTATTAGTATGTGTTTAAAAAACATCACTATCCTCAGATTCTTAAAAAATTAATTTTCAGAATATGAAATAGAATTTCAGAAATATAATGTTTCACTTCCACTTCTATGAAAATAATTAAAATGAGTATCAGAATTCCCATCTGAATGAAATTCAAATCACATTTTAGACCACAAAAAATTAATTTAAGATTAATTTGCCTATACATGGATGGACATGGAGAGGATCGCTGGAGTGAATTCACCAAAGGGAAAAAGGACAGACATAGAATGACTGCAATTATTTGCAGGATATAAAGAAAATAGCATTATACCAATAACCACGGCCAGACAAAACATGGATCAGGAGGTCTTCTCAGTGGGTAGTACCTAAAGCAAATGTGTGAGAGTCAGAGGTTAGGCAATACAGAGAAAGGAACAGTGTACTAATAATTATTGTGAATGATGATATCAGCGTAGAACTGAGCATTGAAAGTAGGAAAAAGGATATACATGATAACCTCTAACTGTATTTATTGCAAGCCACAGTGTGTAAAGAAGGAAGATAGAGAGAGAAAAGAGAGAGAGAAGTGAAAATTGCCTGCCATCGATGCAGGCTGAGGGAGGGGGAGAAATCATGGGATATTGGTGGAGGGAAATGGACACTGTGGAGGGATGGTTGTTGGAACACTATGACTGAAACCCAAATATCAACACTTTTTGACTGCATACCTCACGGTGGCATAATAAAAATTTAAATAAATAAATAAATAAAATTAAAAAATTAATTCAAAATCATTCCTTCAGATTAGGCTAGAATCCATAAAACACCTTGATGAAATATAAGCAGAAATTTCCATAACTAGGGACAAAACCGAAATTAAGCAAGTGGAAACACACCAAATTAAAGCTATTACATACATGCAAAAGTAACTAAGACTAAATAATGAACATTCCTAATAGGAGAATGCATGGTATATCATATAAAAGACTGATAACCAAAATATATAAAGAACTCACAAAGCTCAACAAGAAAAAAAAAACTTTCAACTTGAATAGAAATGGGGAGAAGATATTAGTATAACATCCATGAAGAGGACATACTGTTGCTCAATAATTAAATGTAAAACATATGTTTATTAACTATCACAGATATATGAACCAAAAATAGCAATGAGTTATTACTTCATTCTGTGAGAATGACATATATCAAAAAGACTAGAATAAACTGTCTCTATTTTTAATATATTTAAAAATCACCAATGCAATTTTTATTTTAATAATCAGGATCTTCATATCTATTTCCTCACTATTTCCTCTTTATACAACTGTTATTTAACTATATGTTATTCTGTTTCCAGGTGTTGGCACTTTTTCCAACTTTTATTTTACTGCTAATATTCAGTTTGTATAGAGTTATGATCACAGAAATTACTTGACATGTTTTCTTTTTTGGTGTAACTATGGATAATCCAACTATAATCCAGCATGAGCTCTATTTTGGAGAACATTCCATGTATACTGAAGAAAAATTTGTATTCAGTATTTTGTAGTGGAGTACCCTTTATCAGTCTGTTAATTCTTATTCTTCCAGTTAGTATTTTTTTGAGGATTCTTGTTTTCTTATTGAATATATATATATATATATATATATATATATATTCAAAATATATATTGCTTTTTTTTTGGTCACACCCGGCAATGCTCAGGGTTTCTCCTGGCTCTGCACTCAGGAATTACACCTGGCTGTGCCTCGGGGGACCATATGGGATTCCGGGATTGAACACAGGCCGGCATAGGCCAGCCACGCAAGGCAAACGCCCTACCCCCTGGGCTATCATTCCGGCCCCAGACCACTTATATTTAAAGAGATTATTTACATGAAATACTTTTTCACCATCTCTCTATGAGAATTTAAATCATTGTTTTATGATTGTTTTTGTATGAGCAAGCTATTTAACTTTCCTTGCAGACATGGTTTGTGGCGCGACAACTGCCTTCATCTGTTGTTTGCAGAGACTACTTTATCCTTACCTTAAATATGAGAGATAGCCTTAATGGTTAAAAAAGACTTTCAGTTGAAGTTTTATTTATTTTTATATTTTGACTATATCATCCCATTCCTGTCTCACTTGTAAAAGCTTTACTGATGTGAATTTTTTAAGTTATTTCTGCTATATGCAATGCTTAGTTTCTCTCAGTTGCTTTAAGTAGTCTATCTCTTTGTGACATTTTGTGTTTTGGACTACAAAATGTCTTCTATTTCTCTGAAAGCTAGTTTTGTTTGGAACTCTTAGATTTCCTAGATCAGAGTACTATTACGGCACTATTCTGACTGTGATAGTGTTCTATTACTATCTTTTTCATCATTCCCTTTTATTCTCCTTCTAGGCTTCCTATTTGTAGATTGCTTTTCTGTATTTTTTGTTGCCCATTACAAATACTAAATTTCCGTTTTTTTCTATATAATTACTTTTTTAGTGATCATGATTTGAATCCCTTTTCAAGGTCACTGAATTTGATTTTTGGTTTCTTTATTCCACTGTTCAGTCCTGTTTGTGCATTCCTTAGGTCCTTCAGTTCTGTCAACAATTCTTTTTTTTTATAGCGAGTTGTTTTCAAGTTTACTGGGGCTATCTTTCAAAGATTTTCTCATTTCAATGAACTTTAAAAGGTTCTGCTACTTTTAGGCCATCTTCAGTAAACACTAAAAGTCCTGGCAGTGCTGAGAACTTGCCTAAACTTCTGTTCTAACTGCTTAAGTGGCCATTTTTTCCCACTTATTTGTCATTTCTGGTGTGTCTTGGGTGCTAAGGCTGGATCTCTGAGATTCGTATCATTGATGAAGTGATCTGCTGCTCCTGTTACCAGGATTAAGTTAGGTCTTATGACTATTGATTTATGCTTGCCACTACTATTTTACGAGGATTTCTTGGCAGTGTCTGCAGAGCTGGGACTAAGGTCAAAGCTCTAATTTCACCAGGCTTGAGAGACAGGGGGAACAAGAACTCATAGGGGGGCTCAGAGTGACATAGAGAGAATCATATGACTGTGAGAAGCAGAGAGGCACCAAGAAATAAGAGATGCAGCATGGGTGAGGATATGAGTTTGACGGGCTGTAAACTAAGAGAAGCAGGGACATCCTGGGGGTTACCTGAGACCTAAGCAGGAAGGGAATCAAGAGGAAGTTGGTAGGAGTCTGATTCCAGAAGGGAAGGGGCTGGAAGAAGGAGCCAGAATTATTCTAACATGGCCTGCTGCAAGGCTCAAAGGTGGAGTCTGATTCCAGAAGGGAAGGGGATGGAAGAAGGAGCCAGAATTATTCTAACATGTCCTGCTGCAAGGCTCAAAGGGGAGAGAATTGTGATTGAGGACGCTGGCTCAGTTAGCTCTTGGCACTTTATTTGGGGGACCAGGCACCCAGAGGTACTTAGGGCTTCCTCCTGATTCTGATCTCAGAACTCACTTGTGAGGGTATTCCTGGACTGTACTGTGCTTCAGGAACCAAACCAGGGTTGGGCCTTGCAAGGGAAGCTCCTTAGCCCTTGCTGTATCTCTGGCCCCCTGCATTGTTTTTTAATTTTTTATTATTATTAAAACAAGATGAGGCACACAGATACAAAGTTGTTCATGACTTGGAATGAACAATAGTTTCCGTCTTGGAATGATCCAATAGCCATTTCTTCACCATTGTACATTTCCTCCACCAATGTCTCCAGTTTTCTTGCTGCCCTTCTCCCCACCTAACACCCCGCCCAGCCCCAGGCTGCCTTTTGTGACAGTAGTTTTCTTCTCTTTTGCTCATTCTCTCTTTCCTTCTGAGCATTATGGTTTGCAATACAGTTATAAAGAAAGAACAGAAAGAATAAAAATAAAAAGTGAAAGACGTTATTATGTATGTTTTAGTGTAATGTACACTAAATTTAGAGAAGAAATTTAGAGTGGGATAAGTATATAAATTGAGGAATACATAAGTTGATATAAGATCCTAAACATAATACTGAAGCAAAAGCAGAAAAAAATATTGGACATAAAATAGAAAAAAAAACAGGAAAAAAACAGACAACAGAAACCTCTAGATTTAGAAGAATATTTAGAATTAGACTTAGCATAGGATATTAAAGAAGCTTTATATACACCCATTCAGATTGGTTACCGCCATTTAGTTTCGTTTCACATTAAATGGTAAGATATAAATAATTTCTGTTCTTTTAATGTCTTATATTTAAATTGATTTTGGCAGAGGCCAGATATATGGTACAGAATCTACAACAGTTTAAGGCCCATGCCTTTTACGTGGTTGTCTATAGATGCCTCTCTGTCAGCACAATGTTATTTGAATCGCTCAAATGCAGCTCAAGGATTGGTTCTACTGGTTGTCAAGCATCTCTCGGCTGGCCCTGGTGTTCTCAGCATTAGACCAATCCAGCAATAGGATGGAATTTATTGTCTTTCATATGCAAGGCACATTCTCTTCCTCTTTTTATTTATGACCCAGCCATAATTGTAGATATTAAACATAAAGATAATTTATGTAATCTTTGAATTAAAAATTGTTACAAGTCAAACAGATAGCTAAAATTGTGCTCTGAGAAAAATTATGTCAACCATCTCAACTTAAAATTGTGAGTTGATTCCTTCAAAGACAAAATCTTAAGCACATTTTAGGAGTTAACTAAAATTAAAGAAAACAGATGAGTGAAAATTAAATGAGTGAATAAAAGGAGAATTGTTTTCTACCAAAATAGAATGTTAGTCTGGTATTAGTCAAAGTAAGTCAAAATGTACAATAAAAAAGGATATAGCACTGACATTTTAAAATACTCAATGGCTAGTTTGTGAATGAAATAATGCAATATTATACTTAAAAAGAGTCCTTTACTGACCAGTATCTTGTATTGAAGAAGGAATGTGTTTTCATTTTCTTCATATCATCATGAGTTTCTCATCCTACTGCGATCTCAGATATTAGATAAAGATCAATGTATTTTAGCATTGTCACTTAGACAGGATTATTTTATATGTAAGATTTGAGTGCAAAGATCTTCAAAATATTTCTATTTTGTGAGAGTCTCATTCAATTCATATTATTGGGAACTAACGTAAACTTATTAACCACCTTCAACAGTATTCTTAATTATAAGACTAGGGATACAACTAAGTGGTAAAATGTTTGCCTAGAATATGTCAGGGTCCACATTTTAGTCCATGACACTGCAAAACACACACATTACATATATATATATATATATATATATATATATATATATATATATATGGTATTTTTCCATATATATATATGGAAAGATTAGTAATGCATTTTATGCACTTTATGCATGAGAAAATTAAATAAAATTGTGAATCCAACAGTCTGTGATCTCATTTTTATGCAAACAAATTTGCTAATACCTGATAAACATAGAAACCTAAAACAATTTTAAAGTAGAAGACTATCTTTTCTTCAAATTAGTTGTTTTTAATGAATACATTTAGTATTATTTGCTGAATGAATTTTTGAGTTCAGACCTTACATTAAGTAGCTTAATGTAAGAATTTATGCTACTTAAGAGCATACTTAATGTATGCTCTTAAAGTATACATTTAAAAGATTTTAAAAGAGTATTAACTAGGTTTTATGTCATAGCTGTATAGCATATTTTACGATAAGCTTAAAAGTAAGGAAATTAAAATATAACATATTATATTTTCATATTTTAATATTTAAATAATATTTATAAAAGTTTATTTAAATAGTTACATATTTATGGAGACAATGTTAAAATACCACAATTACAGAAAAACTACTAGTACCTCACATGAGCGTTCATTTCTCCTGAAATGAGAGAAGACATATTCAGTCTCCTCACACTCCCATGCTATCAGAAATTAAGGGTTACATTTTGGCCATTTCCTTTCTGATTGTTTTTATAGCATATATAAGTGAGATCATATGAGATCAATTTTCTTCTTCTGATTATTTCATAACTAATGAAATAATCAGAAGATTAATTTCATCCTACCGCAGAGCAGCATTTTACTTTGTTATACAAATTGAATTTTTTATTTATTCAACTCTCATAGAGTACTTATATTATTTCCAGATCTTGTCTATGGTAAATAGTTCTGAAATTCCCTGTAGGTGGGCATGTCTTTCTGAATTAGTGTTTTTGTTTTCATTGTATACATGACTTGGAGAATACTTCCTGGGTGACATGATATTTCTATTTCTGTAAGTTTATTCCCATCAATAGTCAATGAGGATATTTTTTAATTATATTCCCCACAGAATAGTGTTTCTGCCCATTCTCACTTCTCTGATATCTCATTGTCAATTTCACTCTATTTTTTCTGGTAATCAATAATGATGAAATAATCTTATGGAATTTTTTGACCATCTGTATGCCATCTTTTTAGGATGTCTATTCAGGTCTTTGTATTTTCTTCAATGGGCCTATTTGTTTCTTGGTTTTGATCTTTTGAGTTATTTATGTATATTGCATAATAATTTTGTGTAAGTTTTATGATTCAGTCACATGTCATTTTTGTTTTAATGAAAGTCTCTTTGCAGTGCAGGAGTCTTTAACTCACGATGTTGTCCCTCTTCACATTGTGTACTATTGTTTTCTTGACAATTGAATTGAATCACTAACAACATCTCTGATGAAAATATCATGGGGGGGTGTTTTTATTTTCTTCAGTACATTTTATTGATGTGTGTGCAACATACACATATTTACTTCATTTTGAATTTACTTTTGTTTGTAGAGTAAGGAAGTAACCCAGTTTCACAATTCTGTTTGTGAAACACATTTTCTGAACACCATTTTTGACAAGAATTGTCTTTCCTTATTTTATGCTCTTACCTCCTTTACCACAAATTAATACTATCTCAGAGTTCATTTCTGGGATCCCGATTTTCTTTTCACTAATTTGCATGTCTACTTTTATTCCAACACCATGCCATTTTTTGGGGGAGGGCATTTCTTGGCTCACACTAAGCAATCCTCAGGGTCAGCGGTTACTCCTCGCTCTGCACTCAGGAATATGTTATATATAAATATTATATATATGTATATAATATATATGTATGTATGTATGTATGTATAAACTGGCTCAACATATAGCAGGTTTTACAATAGTTTAAATATTAGTGTCTCAAAAATATAAGAATGACATACAAATTCTTGTGTAATTTATCATGCATTGTAAAAACAAACTTACCACCCCCACCACCATTGTGTCCTCTTTCGTCTACAAAATTCCAAGGATTTCCCCTACGCATCTCTCCCCTTTACCACAGCCAAGCTAACATCTGTAATTCCTTTGCCTTTGACCATTTATAGTTGCCTCATGCTCCTTCGCTCATTTCCCCCTTCCTTCTTTTCTTCTATACTCCCATTTCCCTCCCTCCCTTCCTTTCTTCCTACTCTTCCTACCTTCTTCCTCTTGTCTTGTAAGTGTTCTTCATGTATTTTTTCTTCAGTAAAATTTTTGTCTTTTTTTCTTTTTTTAATTTTCAAATGTTTGAGCCCCCTACCACTCAGTTTCAAACTGTGATCAATTTTCATTCTGAATATATCATGATCTGAAATGATATTTAATATGATTTATATCTTCCTGATTTTAATGAGTTATATTTTGTTATTCAGAATGGGGTTTGTCTTGGAGACTCATCTGTATGAACTGGAGAAGAAAGTGCATTTGACTTTTCAGGGTACGAGGGCTCTATATGACTCTGTCAAACCCATATGTTTTATTTTTTCCCTCAAGGCCTTGTTTCCTTAATGGGGTATTTATCCAAATTGATCTATCCTGTATAGAGTATCCTAATTGATCTATCCAGTATAGAACATACTCTTGAAGCATGAACCATAATGATATCAATCTTTCTAATCTGCAACCCTTAGATTGATTCAATATTATTCTGACAGAAACTGTACTAACATATTTAACTACATCAAGTCTATAAATTTCTATGTATGCTTCATGGTTCAAGTAAACCTAGACAAAATATGAAAAAATACCATAAAATAAACCGACTGTAGAGTACGCCGAATAAGCAGAATTAAGCATCAGTGCAAAAAATACTTCACTGTATTTTTTTAAATGTTCAAATTGGATATCCGTTCTTTATCTGACTTATTATAAATTACTGTTCCGAGTAGCATTATATCCATTTTCAAAAAAAGGTATAAATGGATCACATTTTAGACATGTTACTATATCTTTAAATACCAGTAAAATAGAACATTGCTAAAATACGTATTTTCAATATAGGCCTTAAATAACTGATTAAAAACTGCAGCGACAAGTCATCTTCAACATGTAGAAATGGGACTTTTTTACTCTAAGCATTATATAAGACTGCGATGGGTAAGTGTGTGTTAATAAAGAGAAAGTTTCAAGACAGATTCCTAGTAAACAACTCTATTAAGTAGATAAGACAAAGAAAATAAGTAAGATAACAGATATCAAGAGGAAAGATTGAATAATTCCGTGTCCTAAAATCTGTGTCCATTAATAAAGATTAGATTATAGTGGATGCCACAAAGGTATCGAGATCAGTGATACAAAGATCCATTTTATATAATCTACGAGATAAAAAGTTTTTTTTGAAACACACAAAATGTGTTTTATAAAAAATGTTTTAAAATCATTTGTAGTTTCCTCAATATTAGCAACTTTTCCTATGATAAAATTCATTATAGATGATAAATCATCTTGAAATACTAAAAAAAAAGTGCTGTAGGAATACTATGATTTTTAATATACTTGAGATTATTTTGTCTTTTTCTTTATATGCTATTTATTTGAAATTGGAGGATATAGAACATATTGTAAACAATAAAAGTTGTTATTTTGTGTAATAAAAACATTGCTGTTTTAACTCAAAAACATTTTAGTAACTAATTCATGCATAAGAATTAATAAGAAGATATATGTTTCACTTGACCTTGGATATTGGTATCATAATATGTACATATATATTTATGCCATGCAAATAAATGCAGTCATTCTGTATCTGTCTCTCTCCTTCTGGCTAATTTCACTCAACATAATCTTCTCCATGTCCATCCATTTATAGGCAAATTTTATAACTTCATTTTTCCTAACAGCTGCATAGTATTCCATTGTGTAGATGTACCAAAGCTTTTTATCCAGTCATCGATTTTCGGGCACTCTGGTTGCTTCCAGATTCTGGCTATTGTGAATAATGCCGCTATGAACATAAAAAGTAGGGATGGTGTTTCGGCTGCATATTTTTGGCTTCCCAGAGTAGATTCCCAGGGAGTGGTTATGGCTGGGTCAAATGGGAGTTCAATTTCTAGTCTTTGGAGGAAGGTCCATATTGTTTTCCAGAAAGGCTGTACCAGCCGGCATTCCCACCAACAGGAGGTCTTGTCAAAGGTGGAGATTATCACAAACGTGTGGGAGTCAGAGTTTAGGTAAGACAGAAAATGGAACAGGGTGCTAATAATAGTCGAGGGTACTAATGCCAACCTAGAACTGAGCATTAAATAGAGGCAAAAGGATTCACATGACAACCTTTTAATGTATGTTCTGTAATCCATAGTCTGGAAGGGAAGGAAAAGAGAAAGAGAGAGAAAGGGAAAGAAATAAAGAACCTGCCATGGAGCAGGGCTGGGGAAGGGGGAGGGAACCGGGGATGTTGGTGGTGGAGATGGGCACTGGTGGAGGGACGGGTGCTGAAACACTGTATGACCAAAAACCCAAACATGAACTTTTTTAATTGTATATCTTTTTTATTTGTATATCTCACGGTGGTATAATAAAATACTTAAAAAAAAATAAAAAAAAGAATTAATAAGAAGATCTTTCACCTTCTTTTTTCTCTAAGTAGCATAAATAATTATAATTAATTTAGTATTTCAGTAAATATATGATAAAAATGTTTTGTGTCAGCAAATATCTGACTAAATAAGCAAATGCTACTTCTTTTCTGTGCTTACTGTTCCTGGATAACAAAGGAGTTCTAGGAAACAGTAAAGCTCTGTGCTGTATTTTATGTATTTTAAATAAGTAAAATGCACTTTCTAAATTTAATTTTAAATACTAAAGCATTTAATCTACATTTTGTTTAAAACATTGCTTACTTGACTTTACAGATTTGTGAATATATCAGATGATATTTCCTCTAAGCAACTTACATTAGGTATCTCATACCTTAGAAATAAAAAACACTGTATTTGTCCTGTTGTTTTCACCATTGTGAGGCAACTTAAAACTCAAAGCAATAATAGTGGAAAGTAAAGAAGAATTTATCCTAATTATGAAAAAATAACTTCTTATGACTAAGAATCTACTACATTTAATTTTTCTGTCTTCATTTTTTCTGTATTTTTCTGTCTTTATTTTTCTGTTAAATTGTATGCATAAGTATTTAATATGGCCCAATAGTAAGCAATAAACTAAACCCAGCATAAGCAGTAAACTAGGCTTACCAACTTTGTTATTCTGTCATTAAGAAATATATTAACTTGGAACTTGAAAATAGAAATTCACATCTATGTGTCACGCAATCTATCCAAATAATTGTTTTTATGTTTAAATGTCCATAAGTTTTCATTACCTTAAGTAATAAGAGTTTATGACATTTACAAAGAGTTAATTTTTGTGTTAAAATAGTATGTTTATAATATTTGATCAAAATAGTTTACAAGTACTTTTCAAAGTTGTATTAGTTTTTTTTTATTTTAAACCTGTCATATAATTAATTTTTTCTTCACATAAAATCATATTCATTGCATTATTAGCTTTTGAACATTTTTATGTTTATTAATGCTGTGTCTTTCTATACAGTTGTTTTTCCCTCATTGGCAACGACTCAGACTTTGCAAATAAATGTGTGCATACCACATTGACTTTATAAAATTTCCTGTATCTATCAGTAATTGTGAAAATTATATTGCTAGCTAGAATTACAATTTGCCATGAATTAATGTTTTTTAAATATCTATTAATACAAGATCGCACAATAAGGAGAAGTTGTGTTTATCTCCTTCAATAATCACAACATTTTCAACCAAATTAGAATAAATATACATAAATATGCAGAGCAAACTACCAGAAACTCAGATAAACAAAATTATCACAACAAGGAGAGAAGAAGGACAGGCATACTGGATTCGGAAGGCATCATCAGTAAGAACTAAACCCTATCTGTAATAAGAGATTCCTAAGATGCACAGCACATTCCTGGTGAGTATACTGCATGTCTCTGCATTTTCAAATTGCAACAGGAGGCAAGATATGAGAGTGCATAAATGGGAGTGGACAAGGCTGCCGGGCGCCATCTTGATGATTTTGATGATTTCTCTTAACTCTCCTGTCAACAGTATATTTTGAATCTGAATCCATAGTAATAAACTTTGAAGGAAAATCTCAGAAGATCAAAGTTCTTTGGGGTACAGAGTACAGGGAGAAATGTATTAACAGCATTTTATCTACACAAACATGTGATGCTCTAGCTACCAGTCCACACAAAAAGTGTTAACAAGCATATCTTACTTACATCCATATACAGAGAGAAAGAAAATAGGCAAAAGCAAGATTGAAAGAATGTATCTATTTCAAAAGGAAACTCTGAGTTTCTTTGAAATTCAGTTTCTGAGGAAACTCAAGGAAATGGCCCCAGAATACACATCCAGATTACATAAACAAGTTATGCAAAACATAAACCTTTCAAATACCTTGCTTGTCCCTTAATGCCATCCTTACCCTATCCCCTAGTAAAGCAATAATAAATAGATTTCCCAGCCTCATCGGTCTTCCAAGTTAAAGGTACCCTATAACGCCCTTCTTCCATATACTTCCTTTTCTTTTCAAAAACGCTTTCTACTGCATAAATTCAACCAAATGTATCTTTGTAAACTAGAGTGTCTAGCAGTTAATATTCATTTCCCTGCTTTCAGTTTTGACTGCCTGAGGATAAGAACTGAGGCCCTATAACAATACTACATACAGACCAAAAAAGAACTGTGCACACTGTATAAAGAATAGAAAGTTATCAGGGTACCTCACTGCCTTGTCTGCTTCCTGACAGTCACTGATTGTGCTTTTACTGACGGTGCACCCTCTCTAGATGCTCACTCAGCATGAGGTGTGGGTACTCTGTCAGGCCTGTGGGAAGGCTTGATATCTGCTGGTCACTAGTGACCTTGACTGCAGCACTGATTTCCTGGACATTCTCAATTTTTACATATGGAGGTTTGGTCGTCCTGCTATCTTGAATGTCCAGAACCACTAAAACACAGGCCCTGTCCAGGGCTATGTGGGGAACCAGACATGGGAATCTGGATTAACGTACTTACACTGATGGATGAAGAAAACATCTGGAAGTAATTCTCAGTACATCAGAGGCATGTAAATTAATGGAAGACAACGTCATTGCAGTAGTCCAAAAAATGCTCACTGAAATAAGAGCAAAGAAAGGTGACTTCAAGGAAAACAGAAACATGAAAGCTTAGGAATAGTACAGACAGAAATTATATATGAAAGCATACGGCAATTGAACTAAAATGTGATAAAGGAACCCAACAAAAGAATGAAAGAATCATTTAGTTAAAAGAGTAGAACCGATTAATGCAAAGACCCTCCAAAAAAGATCCAATTTAGATACATAAAAGATAATGTAATGAATATATGCGAAAGCATCAAGAGAATCAATACATACTTTATGGTGGTTTCAGGAGCAAAGTGAGAATGAGGCAGAATTGGTCGTTGAAAATAAAATAGCTGAGAAGTGCCTCACTCTGATCAAGGATCTAGACAGTCAAATCCAAGAAACTAAGATTTAAAAAAAACTAAACAGATAACACCAAAATATATTATAAATAATATATAATAATCACATGTATAAAATCATCCTAAAATCAACAAGAAATAAACCAAATGTCACATAAAGGTAAATCAGAGTGACTAACACTGTAAGCATGATTCAAAATAGAAACTCTAGGCCAATATGGAATGATATGTTTTATGTAAAGTGCTAAAGGGAAAATACCTGAGGCAATCAAGATCACTCTATAAAGGTAAGTTACCAATCAAATCTAAGTTACCAAGGAGATAAAAAGATTTTCAGATAAGACAGATGACAGATAAAGGAATTCACTACCAAAGAGTTCTCTGAAATATTTAAAAGACTTAAGTGCAATGAAAATAAACCCTACTTGAAAGTAGAAAAATAAGTAAAATATATAAATTAATATATACTATGTAAATGAGAAAATATAGGTATGTTCAAGTATTTTAACACATTTTATTAAAACACCTGATTTACAATATTATTATTTTTGGGGTTTAGACATGCTATGCTCTAGCACCAATCCCACCACCATCATTGTCTTCCCTCCATGAGAGTTCTCATGGACCCCAAATAACTCCTCACCTTATCCTTGACAGTCACATATTTCAGTTTCGTTGGTGAAATTCTGTGATAAGTGAAACTTATCTTTTCACTGTTGACTGTGATTTGAGTATTTAGCAATATCACTCCTCTGCACCAATGATGTATTCAGATCACCTCAACCCCACATCCTGTAGCTTCCTAGTTTACTCCTCCTTGCCCATACTCAATTTCTTCCCTTCTTGTTCTGTCCATCTTTCTCTTCCACCACCACCCCCAATTTCTTTCTTTAATCTTCTCCTCTAACTACTTTTGGGCCAAATGGAATCTAGGCACCCTCTGTAACACATTCCATTCCATTTTTCAGTGATTTTACGTAGCACATTTAAGTGAGCTCATTTTGTGTGTTTCTTTTTCTTCTGACTTACTTTATTTAGCATGATACCTTTCATTTCCATCCGTGTTGCAGCAAATTGCAGAAATGATTCTTTCCTTAACAGCTAATATTCCATTGCATACCACATCCACATGGTCTACTTCTCTATTGATGGACTCATAGGTTGATTCTATGTCTTAATTATACTAAGTGCTTCAATTTGTGATGTATTTTAATGTGTCTTTTTCAATGTGTTGTTTGGTGGTGTTCTGGGGACAATACCAAGAGTAGAATTTTGGATTCATGGGGCTGCTCAACTGATATATCTCTATAAATTTCTATAAAATTTGACCACAAAATACTTCCATCAGCAGTAAATCAGAAGTTCTGTTCTATCCCATGTGTGCCAGCACACATTATTCCAAGTATTTTGAGTATATGCCATTTTCACTTGTACAAGGTCGATCTCATTTGTATGATATCTCACCTTGATTTGGATCTCCATAATAATAAGTGGATGTGGTTTATTTTATGTGCCTACTGACAACCTGTTACTCTTCCTGAGAGAAATACTTGTTTATTTTTTTCTCTCCAATATTATAGACATTTTGGGTTTTTGGTTGCTGATTTTTGTGACTTTTAAATATCCTGGCAATCAACCCTTTACCTAATGAGTTAAATACATTCTATTCATTAGCTGCCTTTTAGTTTTATCATTGTTTCTTTTTCCATATATAAATTCTTAAATTTAATATAGTCTCATTTGTTTAGTTTTGCAGTGTTGCCTTTGGCTGCATTCAGAGATGTCTGTTCCATTGAGAGTGAATTGGGCCTCTGAAATAGTTCATTTTTCATGAACATTGTTTTGTTCAGATTCAGCTGTAGACATATCTTTCCACATTCTCGGTCAAACTCAGCCAGCATTTGTGCCGCCTGGCAAATGCTTGGTGATATTAGAACAATATCATTGGCAAAGCGGAGGTGGTGTAGTTGGTGACCCTCTATCTTCACTCCTAATCCTTCCCATTCTAATTGTTGCATGATGTTCTTGAGGGTGGCGCTGAAGAGTTTCGGTGAATGGTATCACCCCCTGTCAAACACCTCTTTTGACATCAATGATCACTTCCTTGTAGAATGGTGAGATCCTGGTGGTGAATCCGTAATACAGCTCACAAAGGATCTTGATGTATTGGGTTTGAACACCCTGTTTGGCTAGGGCTTCAATGACTGCTTCAATCTCCACAGAATCAAAGACTTTTTTAATCAATGAATATGAGACAGAGTGGCATCTTGTACTCCCTACAAACCTCAATGAGTTTGGTTACTGTATCGAATGGCTCTTTGTGCTGAATCCTTTCCGGAAGCCAGCTTGCCTGCATGGTTGTCCTTCATCTAGTGTTCTGCCAATCCTGTTCATGATAACCTCGAGTGAACAGCTTGTAGAAGATGGACAACAGGCAGATGGGGCGATAGTTGCTGATGTCACGATTGTCTCCCTTCTTGAACAGTAGAAATGTCCTGCTGGTTTTCCTTTGGGAAGGTACCTTGCATTCGGACAGGTAGCGTGTGAAGAGCCGAGCTACTGTGTTGAAGAGTGCTGACAGCAGATTCCTCAGGTGTTCGGGTCTGACTTTGTCTGGGCCTGGTGCTGTTCCCTTCTTTACTGACAAAAATGGCATGTGGGATTTCAGAAGGGAGAACGTTGGGAATGACATATCCATCCTGAGGAATTTGGTATGTGGGTAGGTGGATGTGGCTATCAAAGAGATCTGAGTAGAAGTCCTGAATAATCTTCTCCATTGCCTTTCTGGAAGATGTGATAGATCCATCAGTGCTTTGCAGGGAAGTCATCTTGGTCTTATATGCAGCAGTTATGTGTACCTAGGTCAAGAAGTCAACATGATAAATGACCTAAAACCTGAGGTGCGCAGGAGGAAGAGAGCAGCATGGAATGCCTTCAAAGGAATTAAAGAAATAGCTAAAAGGACAAAGAACCTCTAGCTCTGGGCACATCTCTTTGACTCCACCTTTCTCCCTGCATTAACATACGCCTCAGAGACCTGGGCCCTACGAAAGCAGGATGAGAATGCTATTTGCGCCTCCCAGAGAGGAATTGAAGAGTCATGCTTGGAATATCACGCCTCACTCAAGTGAGAGAAGGAATCCCTAGCTCTGACCTCTGTTGCTATTCCAGAATCAGGGACGCTGTCTCATTTGTCAAGGAATCAAAAATCAGATGGGCTGGATATGTAACGCAATTGGAGACAACTGTTGGACTAGATCCGTTACCCACTGGATCCCACGGGATGTCAAAAGATCACGTGGCTGCCCACCTACAAGATGGTCAGACCTCTTTGTCAAGAACCTGAAGGAAAGGTTTGGGGATCTTCATATTCTGAATCAACCAGATGCCATTGGGCTACATTGACATGTGATAGGGTCCAATGGAAATGTTACTGGTGCCCGCTCGAGCAAATCGATGAATAATGGGATTCAAGTGATCAAGTGATCAAGTTGCCTTTTGCAATGACTTTACATCATTGAAGATAATTTTGAGGTCCAGACCTTGAAGAGTTCTGACTATATTTTTATCAATATACTCTAAAGAATCTTTTCTAATCTCTTAATCTTTGATCCACTTGAACTGATTTTTGTGTGATTTGTGAGACATCAATTTAGCCTTAAGTTCCAAGTGTGATTATTTAGTTTTCCAAGAAACATTTTTTTGAAGAGGTTGTTATTACTCCATTCCATACTCTCAGGCTATTTGTTATAAAATAACTCACTACATATGTGAGGAATTTTCCTTGGACATTCTTTTTTTGACTGATTGGGCACAATCTATTCTTATTCCAATACCATGCTTTGATCATTTGATCATTCTTATTTCAATATCAAGTTTTGATCACTATGACTTTATAATATAGTTTCAAGTTATATAATGAGATAACTTCCAGATCCTTCCTTTTCAGGGTCATTTTGGCTTGTTCTCTTATAATTCTGTACAATCTTTATTGTATATTGCTGTTATATATCCCTGAAGAATGTGATGTGGAGTTGGATAAGAGGCACATTAAATTGTATTTTAGTTTATATAGTATATATTCGTTAGATACTATATAATCATTATTTACTTGCATATTGCACATGCAGCTCGTTTCTATGCACACAACCATGCATGGAAGCAGTTATGGTCTGCAAAACACTGATAATGTTAATAATAATAATAAAAGTGCCCGTGATAGTGTACATCCTTGAAATGTGCTAAAAATTAAACCGCAACAAAAATTTAGACCTTAGAACAAAAAGTTCAACTTCTTTATTCTTACATTCTAGCTTTCTCACTATAATTAGCATAATAATAAAATTTTCATGGAGCTTTATGAAATTCTATTGACATATTCAAATTAATTTTTACTTTAGTGACTTGCAGATTTCATTTGTTTTGGGGTTACATGTGATTGTTATTAGAGTTTCACCTGGTTTGTGCTCAGGGTTTGCCCCTGGAATGGAGTTAGTAGCGAGGGGGACCATAGATGGTGTCAGGATGAAACATTGGTTTGACGGCTACAAGCAAATGAATTAAATACATTAATATCTCTCCAGTCCCATGTTTTAATTATTTTATCAAATTTTAGTAATTTCAAAATTGTAAAAGAGAAGTTAGAGCAGGGAGGTACGATGTGAACAAATCATTTCAAATAATATTTTTAACACATTTAACTTTTTATTTTAGTTTTTTAAATAAATGACAACTTCTTCCTTGCATATTTTCTTCATATTGTCCATTACTAAAGATCCATGCTGGTATGAGGTGGAGAGATGTAAAGTGTGTGTAAAATAAAGTGATAAAACCATGTATGTTAATGTACCACCCCACCCAATTCAGAAGGCATCTACATTGTTTAAAAAATAAACTATTCATAGACATTCTTTTTTTACCTCAATGTAAAAAATGAAAAAATATAGAGAACATTAGAAATAAAAGAGAAGTGAACTATGTCACAGAAGATAGTTAAAAATTAGAAAAAATAAAAAGAAAAAAGACTTTCAGAAGCTGAAAAAAAATGAAGCTACCTACATTCTTCTTAATTTGCATATTGGACTTGATTTCTTTCACAC
Source organism: Cryptotis parvus (assembly GCA_021461705.1). NCBI lineage: Eukaryota > Metazoa > Chordata > Mammalia > Eulipotyphla > Soricidae > Cryptotis > Cryptotis parvus. Next base: position 19,066 of record JAJIBD010024154.1, read on the forward strand.
TGTCAGTGGTAAATAATTATATGCAAATTCCTTGATAGGTAAATAAAAATTATTAACTGAAAGGAGTAGCAGTTAACATGTCTGTGAGATTTTACTAATTGCTAATTCAGAGAACAGTCAATGAAATTATGCAATAATATATATAGATGTACAAAAATTAATATTCTCTTTTCTTTCCAAAATTGCAACATATGTTCATAACCCTAGCCTCACCCTAACCCTCACCTTAGTCTTAGCCCTAGATCTGAACATCATTTGTAGAAGAAATCCATATTAAAGAACTCAGGTATGTTGAATTACTTTCACTAAACCAAAACCAAAGGAAATCATTACCCTCTTGAACCATATGCCATTCCTATGAATATTAAACTCAAATAGATACTTTAAAGATAATATTTTTAAAGGCCACTTGTAGTGAAATTTTCCATAACATATTCTCCTAACAAAAAAATTTACTTTAGAAAATATTATTGTTATTATAGATTATGGTGATTTGGCTCTCCACCTCAGTCAAAAATGGAAGTCGGCTAGCTGATGGAATAGAGAATCAGGCTAATTGTAACAAAAAAAATTTAAGTGTCCATTTTCCTCTGTACTATACTACTCATTCTAATTATACCAATTATCTTTTCAGATTTGCATCTTGCTGCAAGCTTCATTCTAGAAAGAACAGATAGGCAATACTGGATAGAATGAAAACACTAATAGATGATTTTACTTTTCTTTTATTTCATTTATTTTTAATTTTAAAAAATGATTAAACATAATGAGGACTTGAAAGAAAATGATTTAAATAATTATAACCCAACTGTACAACTATTACCCTTCTTATCATTTCAGTATATTATTTTCTAGTCATTTTCTTCTCCAGTATGTAATGTTGTCACTGACTGCCATTTTAGGCCCCTACGCTTTTTTTATTTATATCTAATAATAAGCACTTACCAATGTGTTTGCAGAAGCTTCATAACCACTTCAATGCTGCAATTATGCTATCAAGTAATTTTTTTTGCTTTATATTTTCTCATTATTGAAAAGTCCTATTTCTTCCAATAATCACAATTGCACTTTTATTTATCTGGCAAATGTGTTCGCAGATAAATTTGCTTTAGGAGTAAGTCTAAATTTTTGCTAAATGAAATTTAAAATATTTAAAAACCCTAAAGTGAGGGTGGGAGAAATATTGCAATAATTAATCTCTAGTCTTGCATTCAATTAACCCAGTTTGATCTCTGCACCCCTAAATATCCCTCCAGAAGAGATCCTGATATTAGAGTATCCCAGAAGTAATCCTGATAGCAGAGCCAGCAGTGCACAGTACAATGTTACCAAAATAAACAAAACAACAACAAAAATAAATAAAAATCCAATTGTGACCGAGAGGCAAATAAAAAACCCACCTTAGCTAGAGATCCCAATAATCACAGTCACATTCTTTTTAATACAAAAGCACAATGATTAGAAACAGCGCCATGTGTTCAAATATCGCTTGCCTGAGTCTGCCAGTAAATTGTTTCTATCACTGCAGTTTTCCTCTTACATGCTTCCTTCAATATTATTCTGATCTTCCCTATGGCATTTGGTTACCAGTAAACCGGCACACACCCGGCAGAGCTATAGCACTGCAGGTAGGGCACTTGCCTTACTGGACCAACCCTAGGTGGATCTCAGGCATCTCCAAGCACTGCACTACACATTGAGAGCCCCCAAACCAAATCAAACAAACACATGGACAGGCCCAATCCTCATACTCAACCTCTTTGAATTCGATCACTTCACTGAAAGCATTCAAGTGAATTACAAGACAGATATTTTGGGGAGATGGGGCGGGGGGGGGGTGCACCGCTGTCGATGCTCAATCTGCTTTGCCTGTCTGGTATCGCTCCTGGACAGCAAGGCTACAGCTGTTGCTGCATGGGGAGGAGGGGACAGGGAGGCACGTCAATATGGGAGGGGGGGTTGTTGTGTGGGATTCAACACAGGGTCTTACTAGGGTTGCTCTCTACCACTTAAACTATCACCCATCTCCAAACACAAATGTATTCAAATGCCACATGAAATATGACTCTTTAAGAAAACAGAGATTCGATCCTTTCTATCACGTTCTATATGCAATGTGTCACTCAGTTTCAGGCTTGCTTGATTGTGATGGAAGAGAAACAATTGCATTTGGCCACTGTTCCATTCACAGGAGAAACTTATCACCACCTGCTATTTTTAAGGACTTTGGGGCTGGAGCAATAGGAGTGCACTTGCCTTACATGTGGCCGAGCTGAATTTAGGGTTTAATGCCTAGCACCCCAAGTGATTTCCTCGATCCCTAGGTGTGGAAAAAAAAATGATCTCTTTAGATTTCAAACTAATGGAATCAGACTTTCCAAATATGAATCTCTGCTAGAGGGCTGGCTTTGAATCTAAAAATTGTCAGAATGCTTAAGCATCACTTAAATCCACAAGAAACTGTTCCATGAAGACACATAAAATCCAAAATTTAATCTCGAAATATTTGCACAATCCTATATAACTGTGCGTGGGATTTCAGAACAACAACAATCTGTATTGCAGTGCCTCAAATGTATTTTTTTTGTTTTCATTTTTGTTTTTGATTTTCGTTTTCCTTAGTTGTTTAGATGAGGCTAAAGTATGAGTTTTCATGCCTTGAGCAAGTCTCTCCATGTAGATTTCTCAAGGAAGAGAGCAATGTTATGTGTTCTAGACAATCAAAGCAGATGTGGGGAGAGGAGATGTGACTATTTAAGAGAAAATATATAGGCAACATAATCTGAGGGGAGAATTGCTTTTAAAATACAACTAAATTTTGCTAAGCAGATCAGTTTATTGCTCTACATGACTCAATTTCTAAGATTATTAATATTTAAATGTTCAGTTCACTAAATTTATGATCACTTAAAGTCATTTTCTCTACAGTTAAATTCAAAGACCCATTGATACACTGCAGAATCGTCTTTAACTTAACTTTAAAGATTTATTTTATATTTCTCACTGCTGTTCTTGACAATGTCTTTAAAAAGTAGTAGCAATGGATAAGTTTTATATGGTGGGACCTCTTCTAAACAGGTGTTTAGCAAATTTTAAGTTTCAAAATGAGTGATTGCATGGAAACATTTGCTGGGAGAATAAAAGCGGGAAAAATTGAACATAGAATGTTGAATATTAAGTTTTTTAAATAATTAAAAATTTTACTTATTTTTAAGTTTTTTTTTATTTTTTACAATTACAAAGATATACAATTAAAAAAGTTCATATCTGGGTTTTGATAATACAGTGTTCCAGCACCCATCCCTCCTCCAGTGCCCATCTCCCACCACCAATTACCCGGTTCCCTCCCCCCCCCGTCCCCCAGCCCATCTCCATGGCAGGTTCCACATTTCTTTCCCTTTCTCTCTCTCTCTCTCTCTCTCTCCCCTTCCTTCCCTCCAGACTGTGGACTATAGAACATACATTAAAGGGTTGTCATGTGTATCTTTTGCCTCTGTTTAATGCTCACTTCTAGGTTGGCAGTAGTACCCTCGACAATTGTCAGCACACTGTTCCATTCTCTGTCCTACCCAGACTCTGACTCCCACACGTTTGCGACAATTTCCACCCTTGAGAAGGCCTCCTGCTACAAGGTCATGTTTCACTTGACCTTTGATATTGGCATCACAATATGCACATATATATCTATGCTGTGCAAATAAATGCAGTCATTCTGTATCTGTCTCTCTCCTTCTGGCTAATTTCACTCAACATAATCTTCTCCATGTCCATCCATTTATAGGCAAATTTTATAACTTTGTTTTTCCTAACAGCTGCATACTATTCCATTGTGTAGATGTACCAAAGCTTCTTTATCCAGTCATTGATTCTAGGGCACTCTGGTTATTTCCAGATTCTGGCTATTGTGAAAAATGCTGCTATGAGCATAAAAGTAGGGATGGTGTTTCCGCTGCATATTTTTGTCATCCCAGAGTATATCCCCAGGAGTGGTATGGCTGGGTCAAATGGGAGTTCAATTTCTAGTCTTTGGAGGAATATCCATATTGTTTTCTAGAAAGGCTGTACCAGCCGGCATTCCCACCAACAAGAGATGAGTGTCCCTTTTCCCCCACATCCATGCCAGTACTTGTTGTTCTTGCTCTTTTGAATATGTGCCAGTCTCTGTGGTGTAAATTAATATCTCATTGTTGTTTTGATTTGCATCTCTCTGATGATTAGTGATGATGAGCATTTTTTCCTATGTTTTTTGTCCATTGGAATTTCATCCTTGCTGAAGTTTCTGTTCATTTCTTCTCCCCATTTTTTGATTGGTTGTTTGTTTTCTTCTTGTAAAGTTCTACCAGTGCCTGATATATCCTGGTCTTTTTCTAATATGTCCAGCTCTGTAGTCAGGTGATTTATGTGGGCCCTTTCTTGTTTCCTGATGAATGCTTGCAGAGCTATAAACCTCCCTCTTAACACGGCTTTTGGTGTGTCCCACAAGTTCTTATAGTTGGTGTCTTCATTTTCATTTGTTTCCAGAAATCTTTGGATTTCCTGTATGATTTCTTCTATGACCCATTTGTTGTTGAGGAGTGAGCTGTTCAGTTTCCAGGTGTTTGGTTTGACTCCCTGTTTCTGTGTACGGGTTAACTTCCATTTTCAGTGCATCATGATCTGAAAATATAGCTGACACAATTTCTATCTTTTTATTTTATTGAGGTATGCTTTGTGGCTCAGCATGTGGTCTATCTTAGAGAATGTTCCATGTGCACTAGAGAATAATGTGTATTCAGCTTTTTGGCATGAAAAGCCCTGTATATATCCACTAGGTCTCTTTCTTCCATTTCTTCCCTTCAGGGCCAATATTTCCTTGGTGAGTTTCAGTCTTGTTGATCTATCCATCGTTGATAGAGCAGTGCTGAAGTCTCCAACTATTATTGTGCTACTGTTAATGTCTTCTTTGAGGTCTCTCAGCAGTTGTTTTATGTATTTTGCTGGCCCCTCATTGGGTGCATAAATGCTTAGTAGTGTGATTTCTTCCTGGTGTACATACCCCTTAGTTAATAAGAAATGGCCTTCATTGTCCCTTTTAACCCTTTTCAGCCTGAAGTGTATATTATCTATTATTAATATGGCCACATCTTCCTTTTTGTAGGAGTTGTTTGCATGGAGAATGTTCTTCCAATCTTTGACTTTGAGTCTGTGTTTGTTCTGATTATTCAGATGTGTTTCTTGTAGACAGCAGAATGTTGGTTCAATTTTTTTAGTCCATTTTGTCACTCTGTGTCTCTTAATTGGTGCATTTACACCATTGACATTGAGGGAGATTTTTTGTCATCAGATTTTGTGCCAAATTTCTGTTTGTGCTTGTTGTGCTTTTGTTTTTGTATTACAGTAGACCCTTCAGTCCTTCTTTTAGAGTTGGTTTTGAGTCCATGAAGTTCCTGAGTTGTTGCTTATCCATGAAATTGTGTATCTTTCCTTCATATCTGAATGTGAGTCTGGCCGGGTAAAGAATTATTGGTGAGTCCTGCAGTTCATTGAGCCTTTTCACAATATCCCACCATTGTTTTCAGGCTCGGAGTGTCTCATCAGAGAAGTCTGCCGTAAATCTTAGGGATGTTCCTTTGTATGTGATTTCCTTCGTTGATATTGCTGCTTTCAGTATTCTATCTCTATGTATAGTTTTTGTCATTTTAATTAAGATGTGTCTTGGAGTATTCTTGTTGGGGTTTCTTTTAGCTGGTATCCTATGGGCCTCCTAGATCTTGAGGCAAGCATTCTAGTTCCAGGAACTTCTCAACAATTATGGCTTTTATGGTTTCTTCTTCATCAGGGTTTTCTTCTTGCCCTTTTGGGACCCCAATGATATGTATGTTGTTTCTTCTGGCTTCATCCCGATTATCTCTTGTTGTCTGTTCAGTAATTGTGAGTCTTTTTTTCTATCTTTTGGTGTTGTGTAGAGAATTTTTGGAACTCTTCTTCGAGATCACTAATTCTTTCCTTCAGTAGCTATTATTCTGCTATGATGGCCTTCCACTGTGTTTTTCATTTCATTTACCTCATTTGTAATATGTCATTTCCATTTGCATTTTCCTCACTTCTTCTCTCATGTCCTCTTGTATTTTATTGATTTTGCATTCCATTGCTTCTTTGAGTTCCTTATGCATCCCCTAACACTTCTTTTGAAATTCCCTATCAGAGAGGTAATACAACTCATTGGTATTGCTTGGCTCATCTGGACTAGTGGCTTCACTCACAGAGCTTGATGGAATTTTGCGCTGTTTTACCATTATGACTATTGTAGGTTGCAAATGTGAGTACTTGGGTGACTAGATAATACAGTTAGTAAGTGTCTGGGCTGTTTGCAGAGTTTGGGTGGGTGGCCAGGATGAAGAAACAAAGGTTCACTGGTACCTCATGCAAGATAGACAGTAAGAGGATCGCGTGGACACGCTAGCTAGTGCATCCACACGGTTTTGAGTTTTGGGATGTGGGTGTAGGTTTCTGGCCTGTTCCCTGGGGCTGATTGGGTCCATGGAGAAGCAAGGATCACACACACACACCTGTGGGGGAGGTTGCAGACATTCCCAGAAGCGCAGGACCCAAGGGTTCTGGGTGAAACCAAGGCAGTTTGCCTCAGTTCCTGTTGATGGAAGTTCCGGCTCTTCCTGGGGCTGATTGAGTCTGCGGAGGATCACACACACACACACACACACACACACACACACACACACACACTCACACCTGTGGGGGAGATAGCAGACATTCCCAGAAGGCAGGGCCCAAGGGGTTCGGGGTGAAACCAAGGCAGTTTGCCTAGGTTCCCATTGATGGAAGTTCCAGCTCTTCCCTGGGGCTGATTGGGTCTGCGGAGATGCAAGGATCACACACACACCATTTCTATCTTCAGAGATTCACCAGCAAAAAGTATGTTTGACTCATTTCAAATGGATGGATAACTGGCATTTCTGCAGCTCAGAGGTAGGGTGCAACCGGGAGCAGAGACCTAAGAAAAGAAAAATGCATGTAAAGCTGTTGATAAAATCGGCTTTCTGAGATATTGTTGCATCAAATTAACTTGATTATTTTTACAGATATTTACTGGCTGCCTAGCCTCTGCTAAAGCTAAGAGGTAGGAATTCAAAGAACTTTGTAAATATGGCGGAGGAGTCCAAGGAAGTGGGAACAGGAGAGCAATGGCTGTCTTGGGCCAGGCAAAAAGCTACATTATTAAGTTTTAATAGGAGATATTCATTCCTGAAAGGAATCAAACAGATTAAACATGATTCTTAGTTTTTTGGAAAGTAGCAAGTGATATCAGTAGGAAAGTAAAAATAGATTACTTATATTCCATGAAAACCCTGTTGTCAAATTATAATTAAACATATTTTGGATTAAACTTTATTATATTCATTTTATTATATATTTAAGCATTAAACTATCATCAAAGACATATAAAAATATACCTTAAAAAAGATAATGTCAGTAGTTATTTTATGTTTTGTTCTGTCTTTGTTGTTTTAATAAATCAATTTACTTTTACATGTACAGTTTAAGTCAAACTAGTTTTTCTCTATAAAAAGGGTTCCATTTTATTTGTTTGACCACACCTTATTGTGCTCAGATCTTACTCCTGGGTCTGTGTTCTATGATCTCTCCTGAAGGGCTGAAGCGGAATCCTGTAGAGTGCAAAGGATCAATCTAGAGTCATCTTCCTGCAATCCAACCACCTAATCGTCTGTACTACTCCCGCCCTAGGGTACTGCTTTTTATAGTTGACATCAGGCAATCAACATCAAAACAAAATCATTTGAGCATTTAGTTTGAATCCCATACTTGAAAATGCTTGATATCTGCTTAAAGAATTGTTTCATTGTCTCTTTCATACAATGAGTGGGAAATTTTCTAATGTATTTCACACAATAATGCAAAGTTTTCTGAGACATTTTAGTTCTGGAAAAAATGGTAAGATAATAATTGTTTCACGAATGAACTTTTCTAATGTCATATCAATTTAAAAAAGACTTTAATATCACTCAAGATGTATGTTTAACAAAATTCAATTTTATTAGCATCATTATATAAAATGCAATGCTAGATAACTTTATGCAATGTCATTTTCTTATGATTAATATGATGCAGAATTCAGACTTTCTGTCTGATTCTAATAGGAATTGTTCTAGCTGCTTAAGTTCCTGAAGGTCTCTATATTTTTTAGAATTAGTGAGCTAGCTTCTACAAAAAAATAAATTTTTATTCAAATTTCTAGAACAACAAATCTTAATTTGGATAATTTGGCAGGCAATATTGAGTCCTCAAATTCACAAAAGTAAAATATTTAGTATTCTTTAATTCCTGAATTTTTATTTTGTATTGTATCACTGTATCACTGTGTTTTCGTTGTTCGACATTTTGCTCGGGCGGGCACCTTTTGACATCTCCATACTACATTTCACAAGCAAGTGTAGCCAAGGGCATTTACTAGCTCCACGGACACCGAAGAGCCTCAAACCATTCTTCAGGTCATGGAATTGAGGTTCATAATTGTTACTGGTTTTGGCATGTCAAATAAAACACGGGAGATCCAAACTCCATCGCTATTCTAGATTCAGGGACACTGTCTCATTTGCCAAGGCATCAAAAATCAGATTGACTGGACATGTATGGAGATGACCGCTGGACTAGAGTCGTTACCCACAGGATGTCAAAAGATCTTGTGGTCGCCCACCTACAAGATGGTCAGACTTCTTCATTAAGACCCTGAACGAACGGTTTGAGGATCTTGGTATTCCTGAAGCAAGCAAATGCCAATGGACTACAATATCAAGTGATAGGTTCAAATGGAAATGTTACTGGTGCCCACTCGAGCAAATCTATGAATAACGGGATGTCAAATTATCAAGTGATCTAGTGAGTATCTTTGTATCTTATAAATTCTTTCTATATTTTGAGTTTCTTCTCAGCTGTCCTTGGACTCTAGCCTCTTGTAGCTTCTGGTTTCTCTTAGGTACCAACTTGGTCACTTGATCACTTGATTACTTGAATCCCGTTATTCATCGATTTGCTCGAGCGGGTGCCAGTAACATTTCCATTGGACCCTATCACGTGCCAAAGTAGCCCAATGGCATCTGGTTGATTCAGGAATAGGAAGAGCCTCAAACCGTTCCTTTAGGGTCTTAACAAGGAAATCTGACCATCTTGTAGGTGGGCGGCCACGTGATCTTTTGACATCCCATGGGATCCAGTCGGTAACGGCTCTAGTCCAGCGGTTGTCTCCAAAGCGCATTACATGTCCAGCCCATCTGATTTTTTGAAGCCATGGCAAACGAGACAGTGTCCCTGATTCTGGAATAGCGATGGAGGTCAGAACTCCGGATTCCTTCACTCACTTGAGTGAGGGGTGATATTCCAAGCATAGCTCTTTCGATGCCTCTCTGGGAGACCAGAATAGTATTCTCATCCTGCTTTCGTAGGGCCCGGGTCTCTGAGGCATATGTTAATGCACGGAGAATGTGGAGTCGAAGAGATGTGCCCAGAGCCGGAGGTTCTTTGTCCTTTTAGCTATTTCTTCGATGCCTTTGAAGGCATTCCATGCCACTCTCTTCCTCCTGCGCAGCTCAGGTTTTAGGTCGTTCATCATGTTGACTTCTCGACCTAGGTACACATAACTGCTGCATTCAGAGATGTTTGTTCCATTGAGAGTGAATGGGTCCTCTGGAACTAATTCATTCTTCATGAACATTGTTTTCTTTAGATTCAGCTGTAGACCTATCTTTCCACATTCTCGGTCTAAGTCAGCCAGCATTTGTGCCGCTTGGCTAATGTTTGGTGTTATTAGAACGATGTCATCAGCGAAGCGGAGGTGGTGTAGTTGCCGACCATCTATCTTCACTCCCATTCCTTCCCATTCTAATGATGACAGTGTGTTTTACCAAGTGCAGTCCCTCTTCGGGCATCTGATGGAGAGCAAGCTGCAGTACTACGTGCCCGAGAACTTCTGGAAGATCTTCAAGATGTGGAACAAAGAGCTTTACGTGCGAGAGCAGCAGGACACCTATGAGTTCTTCACGAGCCTCATCGATCAGCTGGATGAGTACCTCAAGAAAATGGAGAGAGACCAGATTTTTAAGAATACTTTTCAGGGAATCTGTTCAGATCAGAAGATTTGTAAAGACTGTCCTCACAGGTATGAGCGCGAGGAGGCTTTCACGGCTCTCAACCTGAGAGTCACTTCTTGTCAGAGCTTGGAGATTTCTCTGGACCAGTTTGTCTGAGGAGAAGTCCTCAAAGGAAGAAATGCATATTACTGTGAAAAGTGCAAAGAAAAGAGAATAATGGTGAAAAGGACCTGCATCAAATCTTTACCTAGGGTCTTGGTGATTCACCTGATGAGATTTGGATTTGACTGGGAGAGTGGACGCTCCATTAAATACGATGAACAAATAAGGTTTCCCTGGATGTTAAATATGGAGCCTTACACAGTTTCGGGAATGGCTCACCAAGATTCCTCTTCAGAAGTCGGTGAAAATGGGCGAAATTCAGATCAGGGAGGTGGAGGCTTCCCGCAGAGGAAAGTCGCCCTCACAGAAAACTACGAGCTCGTGGGTGTCATTGTGCACAGCGGGCTGGCGCAAGCCGGCCACTACTACTCCTTCATCAAGGACAGGCGGGGCTGTGGAAAGGGAAAGTGGTATAAATTTAATGACACAGTTATAGAAGAATATGACTTAAACGATGAAACGCTGGAATATGAATGCTTCGGAGGAGAGTATAGACCAAAAATGTATGATCAGACAAACCCGTATACTGACGTTCACCGAAGATACTGGAATGCCTACATGCTCTTCTACCAAAGGGTGTCTGACCAGAACTCCCCGTGCTGCCCAAGAAAAGTCGCGTCAGCGTGGTGCGTCAGGAGGCCGAGCATCTCTCTCTGTCAGCTCCATCGTCCCCAGAAATTTCACCTCAGTCATCCCCACGGCCTCACAGGCCCAACACGACCGCCTCTCGATTCTCACCTAACTGGTGAAGAAAGGGGAGAAGAAAGGCCTCTTTGTGGAGAAAATGCCTGTTCGAATCTACCAGATGGTGGAGACGAAAACCTCAAGTTCATGAAGAACAGAGACGTGTACAGCAGTGACTATTTCAGCTTCGCCCTGTCTTTAGCATCGCTGAATGTGACGAAACTAAAGCACCCGTATTGCCCTTGCATGGCCAAGGTGAGCTTGCAGCTGGCCATTCAATTCCTGTTTCAGACTTATCTCCGGACTAAGAAAAAACTCAGGGCGGACACGGAGTCGTGGATCGCCACCATTGAAGCATTGCTTTCAAAGAGTTTCGATGCTTGTCAGTGGCTGGTTGAGCATTTCTTTAGTTCCGAAGGACGAGAATTGGTCAAGATTTTCCTGCTGGAGTGCAATGTGAGGGAAGTCCGTGTCACCAACTTGGTGCTAGTATTAAATAGAATCAAGTGTTTAAATATCATTAGGACTACACTGTCCACCCAGCAGTGAGTCCCAGGGATGCAAATTTAATACCTCACACATGCCAGACAGACTTACTTTACATATATGCCACATTTGTCAAGCAAACGTTCCAGTCCTCTATAAAAAAATATATTTGCCATTAATCAACGTTTTTGTTATTTTATTGGATTTGTTTTCTAAGAGTAATTTTTATTCATTATTAATTTATTCCTTTTGATATATTAGAGTGATCACCGTTCCTTCTTACCTTCCTTCCCTCCCTCTTTCTTTCCCACCTGCCTGCCTTCCATCCTCCTCTCCCTCGCTCCTTCCATTCCTTCCTTCCTTCCTGCCTGGCTGCCTGCCAACATCTTGCCTTCCTTCCATCCTTTCTTCCTTCTTCCTTCCTGCTGCCTGGCTTCCATCCTTCCTTCCTCCACTTTTGTTTCCTTCCTTCCATCCTTCCTTCCTGCTTGCCTGCCTTCCATCCTTCCTTCCTTCTTCCTACCTTCCATCCTTCCTTCATTCCTCCCTTCTATCCTTCCTTCCTGCTTTTGCCTTCCATCCTTCCTTCCTTCCATTCTTCCTTCCTTCTATCCTTCCTTCCTGCTTTTGCCTTCCATCCTTCCTTCCTTCCATTCTTCCTTCCTTCTATCCTTCCTTTTTCCTTCCTTCTATCCTTCCTTCCTGCTTGCCTGCCTTCCATCCTTCCTTTCTTCCATCCTTTCTATTTTCCTTCCTTCCTTCTTTCATTCCTTCTTTCCGTCATTCCTTCCTTCCTTCATCCCTTCCTTCTTTCTTTCCTTCTATTCTTCTTGTTCTTTTTTTGTTCTTTGTTTCTCTCTCTCTCCCCTTATTTGGTTTTAGTTCTCGCAGTGATTTTCTAAAAACTTATTCTTGGCATTTTTCTGGAATGTTTATGCAGTGCTTCAGATGAAACCCCACTCAACGTGAACATTTTAAAAGCTGTTCTATTTCTTTAGCTCTGAGACTCCATTTTAATTAATGTTGAATAAAATTTTGAAATAAAATGTGGTGATTTCTTTTGTCTTTTGTAATTAAGTCCTATTGAATTATAATTGGCATAATATGATAAGAAACTTGAAGGCTATATCACAGTGACTTGATATATGCTCATATTGTGAAATATTCAATGAATATACTTATAAACACATCACTCCACAAAACTATATTTTCTTTCTTCCTAATTTCTTCTCTTTCATTTATTTTTCCTTGTTCATGAGTAATTTCCAGTTATCTCGGATATACTATCACTTTGATAGTTTATCAAAATCAAGTAGGATCTAAAATATATTCGGACCTACATTTCACAATGATAATTTATTTATCTGTTTTATTCTCTAATTTTCTTACAATGGTTTGTCTACTTTTCTTAGTAGATTAATGCCCACCTCACTGAATTGATTAGAACAGTATTTCAACATCTGCAATATTTTTTCAGTATGCCACTCTTAATTCCTAATTAAGTTAAGTGTGGTCCATGATAGATAGGCCTTGCAGTCCAGGTAGGTCATGGTGGGGACCAGAGAAGGGTTAGGACTTATGCCTGGTATGTAGTCAATCTGGGATCCTTCCCTGGTACCACATATGGTTTCCCAAGAATAGAGCCTGTAATAATCACCGAGCACTGCCTGGTTTGAGCACAGCCCCACCACTATATGGAAGTGAGGCTGTATGTAAGGTTCTGGAGGATGGAACCCAGACGATGCACAATCACAATATGAGCAATTCCATTCACCCACATTCTCTCCCACTTTTTCTTAAATTTTCTTCCATAGTATTTTCCAAAAAGTAATTGACTTAAATGTTGATCCCTCAATAGAAGCTTTATTTTGCTTTTCCTTATATATTTAGCAGATATTTAATAATATCAGGATAATATCAGACCAGGAAAGAATTATGAATTTTATAAAACATGAAAAGTTATCAATATAAAATAAATTTCAGTCACTATATCTTTTTGTAACCATTTTGAAAAAAAGTTTTCTCCTTAAGTCTTAACTCAAAATTCTATAGTCATTCATTAATTTCTAATGAGTCTTCCTGAGGTCATATTTTATTAATCTATTTTATGTCAATAATTATTCAAGAGAGATCATAATAATTAAGACAAGAGAGACAGACATGGGGCAGATCTACTACTGGCTCTCACTGTGCCCAGCCGCTCATGAGGTGCCCGGGAGGGATGTCAGGTTCTAGTCCTGGCCCGCCACCCTAGCAGAGCCTCACAACAAGCCAGACGACTCCCCACTCCATGAGGACCTCCATTTTCCACATACAAACTTCCTCCTCATCAGAACTCCACCCAGCAGACCAGCCTATCACAACCTGACTCACGCAGCCGCATGTGGCCGTGTGGTTCATCAATAAATGCTGGATTTTGAGATGACTACAAGAGTATGCTACCTGCACGGCAGAGCCTGGCAAGCTACCCATGTCATATTTGATATGCCAGATACCAGTAACAATTATAAACCTCATTCCCATGACCTGATGGAATGGTTTGAGGCTCTTTATGTTCCTGGAGCAAGCAGGTGACCTTGGACTCTACTTCATGAGACAGGTCATATGGATATGTTACTGGTGCCCGCTCGAGCAAATCGATGATGAATAGAAAGACAGTGGTACAGTGAATTATTTAAGAATTTAGGAGCAAAATTATTTATTAAAATTATGTAACAAGTGCCATATTAGGCATAAAAATTAAGTGTTTTTATCTTTACAAAGAAAATAATAGTTGAATTAATGTATTTACTAACTAAGCAAAATATTTTCATAACTTAAATATGTTTTATTGAACATGCCAAAGAATAAGTAGCTTTAAAAAGTGTTTTCCCATCTTCATGTTTGTAGTTCAACAACACCCAATGTTGCTGTTCAATGCCACTACTCAGTATAAATTTGCAACTTCAAGCTAGCATTTACTAATTATCCACCACCCTGACATCTAATTTTTAAAAATAATTTGAATTTCTAAATCACTTCAAAACCCTAATGGAACTCAAATGCTACTACAGCTGAAACCACTTAATAGGGCCTTGTTAATAAAGACAATCTAGCTAATTTAGGCACTTTCAGTGAACATATTTTATCTTGGCCACTTGATGTAATCCAAAATAATAATAACGGTCACTAATTATGGACTAACAACAGGAACATTTTCTATGTTAAGCATTTGACTAGGGTGATGTTATGTTTCTATTTCAGAGTTCAGAGCCACTGATTTGAAAAACTCTAATCTAAATTCTATGTGGTTTATAAAGAAAAACTTAGTACTTCTCATTTTATCCATTAGTAGACCTGAGATACATACACTAAAACCTAATCAAAAATATATACCTACTAATCCTCTTTCCAGAAAAATAATTTCTTGTAGAAATAAATTGTTATTCTTATTCTGTTTTTAGTTCAGTACTGCTAACTATCAAGACTGAAATCATAATTATTATATTGCATAATTTCAAAGAAAACACTCTGAAAGCTATGCAATATTATTGAGAGCAATTTATAAGATCTTTTACAACAGGTTCCCAAATTCCACTTTCGTTTTTAAAAGAAAGCAAACTATCTCCTGGGAAATCTACCATTTGAAATTAAAGAAACAGAGACCACCCCCTCAATCAGACCAAAGGGCATCTGCTATTCTGGATCATTTCATAGAACTGTAGAGAGTGGTATCACACTTTGAAAAATGTCACTTAGACAAAATTCTACTGGAAAATGCATCATGTAATAGTTTAAAAGAGTGTCAAAATGTCTAAATATCATTTTTTAAATCAGAATACTTTATTCTTCTCAATATACTAAATGAAATTTGGCCAACTTATTAGTAATTTCTGTAAACAGTAAAATAAAAATACTTTAGTCAGATATATTTTCTATGCTTTTTAAAAATTATTTGTTTGTTTGATTGTTTATTAGGTTTTGGGTCACAGCCTGCAATGCTCAGGGGTTATTCCTGGCTCTGCATTCAGGAATTACTCCTGGAAGTGCTTACGAGACCATATGAGATGCTGGGATCGAACCCTGGTCTGCCACCTGTAAGGCAAATGCCCTACCCGCTGCATTATCACTCTGGCCCCATTTTAAAAAAAGAAAAAAATAAGACAATTCATATATAGATTTTTATGCTCTGTTAAAAAATTATTGACTTTGTCTCATAATGTGTTTTCTTGTACCAAATGTTCATTTGCATTTAAACTAATTTGTACAACCAGCCCCTTACCAAAGCACATGTATTCATCACCCATTATTATCAAGTTACAACTACAATGCAAAGATTGTATGATGAAATAATAGCATCAATATTATGGCGATGTTTCTATTTTCAACTGGCTACTTGATATTATACTTTATTTTTTTTTTTTCTGGGCCACACCCACCAGTGTTCAGGGGTTACTCCTGATTCTGCATTCAGGAATTACTCCTAGCAGTGCTTAGAAGAACATATGGAATTTCAGCAATTTAACCTGGTTCTGTGTATGCAAGGCAACCACCGTGCGTATTATACAATGACACTGGCCCCTAATGTTCTACCTCTTAATGACACGTCTTGAATGCCCCAATCTCTGCATTCTCAGACCTTGCACTAAACCATTGGCTTGGTTGGTACCATGTCTCCAGAGCACTATTTAGGAGGCTGAAATAAAAGAAAAATAAGTCTACTACAGTTAACCAGGGCATGTTCTAGGGATGTTAACTAGCAATGTTCTAGTTAACCAGGAATGTCCTAATGTCTATATTGATATTATATCAATTAGATGTCTGTGATCAATGTCTCATGGATATAGAAAAATATTTCTTAAATTTTCAGTAAAAAACAAAAGGGTATACTAATATAGCAAAATTGCCTCATAACAGATCTTTAGAAACAATGAAAAAAACACTGATAAGAAAAAGTAAAAAATCTATAATTAGAGAAAATATTTTCAAAACTTCTAATAGCTGATTGAAAGTGAAACATGCTAGATAATACTAGAGAAAAGGACATTAGTCACCATTAATAGAAGTGATTGTTGGCAACATAAAGGTTTCATAGAACAACAATGATAAAAACTAATTAGAAACATTTATTTTGACATCTTATATGACACAATTAATTATAATGCATAAAACAAATTGCTTCAAACAGTAAGAAATCCTATATTTATTGTGAAAATATATTTTCTCTCAGAAAAAAACTCTGACATTAACTAATATTGTATTAAAACTTTGGATCAAAATTAATATTAAATCTACAAACTCTCTGAAAGAAGAAACTAAATTTTCTTAAGATGAAAACTGTATCTCTAATTAATTATGGAACAATATCTAAAAAGAGTTAAATGAAAGTCTTTGAGGATTTGGGGGAAACATCTCTCAGTTCTCAGGGGATATTACTGTTCTGTAGAAATTATCTCTGGTGGTGTTCAGGTGGTCTTGAGGTCAAGTCAGCCTCATGCCAACTCAGTTGCTTCCTAATCAAGAGTCTTACTCCTATACCAATTCTCTGGCCCTTAAATGCATTTTTTTTCAAAATTTAAATATAATCTAAAAACAGAAATAGAAAAAATATTCCAAAGGATGAGGGATATATCTCAAGTTATTAAGGTTAGAGCACAGTTACATATAAAGTAGCTCTAAAGATCGGTCTGCTGCAGAGGCATAACAGAGTATACATAAACACATACCATCAGTGCTTCTAAGGTTGTTTGTAAGCTTGGTTAAAGTTAAACTTTAATCATCTTGGTACTGTTGTGACTACAGATTTGGTGGCCAAAAAATATCCAGTGTCACTCCAGGGTCATATAAATTCATAGAAACGAGTACTGACTGATTTATCAACCAGGTATACCAAATCATTTTTTCTACCAACTTGTATTTTGGTCCTTACCTGCAGCTCTCATATATCATTAGGTATAATGATAAATGTAGAATTAACTATTTCCAAGAATTTGGAATAAAGAACAGGAATGTTCCCATGCTCCATCATCATCAGCACATGGTATTCTAGCACTGTCAGGGAATACTTTTGAGATCAGAACCAAGGGGGATAAACAAAACAAAACAGAATTGTCACTTGTCACTTACTTGTTCATCGATTTTTTGGAGCAGGAGCCAGTAAAGTCTCCATTCCTTGGAAATGAGGTCTATTATTGTTAATGTTTTGGGCATATCAAGTACACCACGACTAACTTGCCAGGCTCTGCTATGGCTCTGGGTTCATCCCAGAGGGCCCAGTCTTTTTCTATGTCAGACTATCAACCATTTAGGGCCCAGGGGCAGAGCCCTGGGTGTGAACATGTAGACAAGCCTGTCTCCTGTCTGCCACCTGCTAATGCAGCTGGGCACTGCAGCCACACCTGCAACACCTCCAGGGGCAGGTAACACAGAATTATAAAAGACAAAAATGTGTATTTTACATAAAAAACATTATACCTAAATTTATAAAACAAATCAATGAAATCATAGGCACAATTCTCTACAACATTGACTTCACAGATACCTTCAATGATGCAACTCCTTTTCATTGACAGAAACCAAGGCAAAAAATAAAGAAACAAAACTATGTAAAATTAAAAACTTTCTGCATTGACAAATGAATAACAGTCTAAAAAAGGACAGCATAATTAATGGAGAAACTCTTTGTGCAAAGCACACCCATGTTATAAAAAGATCTCAAAATTCAACAATGAAAAGCATATATAAAACCTGAACTTTTATATCCACTTATACTTTCTAAAATAAAGTACATATGCATATCTATCTATCTATCTATCTATCTATCTATCTATCTATCTACTATGCACATGAGGAGGAGTATACATGGGCATATAAAAAGAGTGTGCCATCATTGATTAGATGGGAAGTTCAAGTCCATGACTATGAACTGTCAACACACACAGATAAGAATGGCACATATTAAAAAGTATAGAACCAACAGAGGAATTGAGAAAAGAGAAAAGGACTATATAATTGTCATAATATGATTGAGTTATCCTCTTCCTTGGCAGCTACCCCTAAGAAGTTAAAAATACATTAATTTTATGGACATAACTATATTTATTGCCACACCAGTCAGTTTAGAAAGAGTCTAAATGCCCAATGATATATGAGTAGATAACTTATGATCTCTATACACAATAACATTCAGCTATATTAAAGATAAAATTCCTTGGTTTGTATTATAAGTTAAGTGAAACAAAAGTATTTCCCATAAAGTTTAATACGTCAGAGGAAGAATGACTGATTCTGGATAATTTGCAACTAATAGGTAGTATGAAAAACAACACAAGCAAACAGAATGGTAACTCTTTAATAAAAACAGAATCTGAGACTCCAAAAACTGAACTGAGGTTATAAAATTGGGTGGAAGATTCGTAAAAAGAAAAGTGATGATTAGACAGAATAGAAAGGATTTAGTATCAGAAATGAAAAGTTTGGTAATTGTGGTAATACAATACAATTTTAATATAAGAAAGCAAACACCAACATTATTACAAACCATGATGCTTTAATAAAAATATAGTTTAAAATAATTTTGATACAAATTCTTGATAACTCATATTAGAAGGTGCTACTTAGTATAGGTCATGAATGCATTATATACATATATATGTGTGTGATTTATATTATATATATATATATATATATATATATATATGTTCTACTGAGACTATACCACCTACACAGTAAGCCTGGCAAGCTACCCATGTTTTATTTACTTTTTATGCCAAAGACTAGTAATATGGACCTCAGTTCCATAACCAGAAGAATGGTTTCGGGCTCCATCTGTCCCTGGAGCAAGTAGATGCCCTTGGGTTGCACTTGCTTGTGACAGAACTAATGGAGATGTTACTAGTGCCCATTCGAGCAAATCGATGAACAATGGGAAGACAGTGATACAGTGATATATATATATATATATATATATATATGTATGTATGTATGTATGTATGCATGCAATGTTGGTTACTGATTGTTGCAGGACACCTAAAAGCCTAGGCCTCTGCATCTGCCCTGGATTGCCTCCTGCAGGTCACTTCATAGATAGGGGGTAGTCTGAATGTGGTAGTCTTATCTGACCTTGTATTCTGTACTGGCTGGTATAAATATTCTCTCATACTACCACAAGCATCGTGGGACTAGCTAGATCTTACCAGCATATTTGCCTGGCCATGTTGGATCTATAAGTAATTAGACCAGAGAGAAATGCCATTTGCCTCCAAGCAAGCAAGCATGGCTCCCTGATAACTCAAAGGCAAATAAAATACAAAACAACTGTAAAGTAGATGAGACTCTTGTGAAGGCTTGGAGAAATAGTTCACTGGCATTAGTATTAGTCTTTGGTACAGAGACATGCCGTCCTCTGAAACCCCCTTCTCTACCCTATAAAGGCAATTCCAGGCAGATCTTGGCTTAAGATATTAGGTGAGGTGCTAGGAGAAATTACCTGAGGGCATTTGATCCTTCCTGCCAGGGGAAGTTACATTTAGCTTATAGCTTCTCCCAGCTCTGCTAGGAGGCTTTTAATTAGCTCTGGGTCCTTGTAAACAACCAGATGGTCTCCTGAAGTTGCTACGCTCTATAGAGCTATTTTCCTGTTTTCATCTCTAGATAGCCTAGCCCAGAATGGGCTGGGCTGGGGAGTTTGGGGCGGATTTCTAGCTATAAAATAAGTTGCATGAAAAAAGCTCTCTCTCTTTTCCCCTTTTTGCCATTTTGGCTTCCCTTGGTGTTTTGCTTCTCCATCCTCTCCATTCTCTGTTGGGCCCTCAACACGTGGTGGCAGCCATCTTAGCCTACACCTGGCTGGGGCCTAGCTGGGAACCCAGAGTCGGAGGTTTTCCCTGCTTTTGGATTGTATATTGGAACCTGTGATAGTAAAGCCCTTTTAAAACTGCATCGGATTCCAGAGTCTTCATCCATTCCCCGCCGGCTTCAGAGGTAGAAGGGAACTTCGCTTCCCGGCACTGTCGGGGATTCCAGCAGCGCTTCCCGACAACTGATCACCTGTTTGTGATTATTAATATAACCTGGGCCTGTTGTACTATGTTTGAAGTTAAAGGCATTAAAATTTTTTTGAAAATACTTTTATGTTTTCTCAAAAATAAAAATTTATTTTATTTATTTTTATTTCTTAAAAATAAAAATTTTTTGTCCATTGTAATTTTATGTTTCTGTCCAATTAAAACAAAACCACATGCTCTTATGAAACCATCACTTCAATACCTATAGAAATTGTATTTTTGATAAACATTAATTAGACAGTTAATACCAAATACTATTCAACAATAAAGAAGAATCACTTGGGGCTGGATAGATAGTACAGCAGGTAAGAACATGCCTTGCATGCAGCTGACCTGAGTTTGATTCTGACATTCTATTTGTTTCTCTGAGCACTGACAGAAGTAAGTCCTGAAAGCAGAGCCATGACCCCCAAATCACAAAAATTATTTTATTATATAAATTTTAAAATAATGCATTACATACATAATAATTAGTTTGAGGAGTCTAAATCTTATTTAATTTTAAAAGAAGCTAAATTTCTAACATATTATCCAATTTATATAAAATTCTAGACTATGAAAGCCATATTTTAGTAATGAAACATATTGGTGGTATGGTCTATGGAGGCATATTGGTCTATGGAGATAAATTAAATTGTCTCTGGAAGTAAGTGGACAGAGTTTTGATGATGGAATGTATTGAAAAAGGGGTGTGACAAAACTTTGGGTGTCTTAGAAATATACTACTTAAATTTGTGGATGCCTTCGTGGTTCTACACAAGTACCAAAAACACCCATAAAATTTTATGCTTGCAGCTCAATGTATTGAAAAATATCTATTAAGCTTTTGTCTGAATAAGCTTTACTTCCCTTCTCTCCTTCAGATCAAAACTTTACTAACTTAGAGTTCTTTTATCAAATAACTTCGAATCTAGAAGTTAAACATGTAAAGATTTACATATAAAGTGTTGTATTGTACAACACACTGTGTTTTGGTGGAAGTACTATGAACCAATGTACTATTTCTAAAAAATAGTCAATGGAGATAACATAAACATAGAGGGGTTGCATAAAGACTAGTTTACATAATAGCAAGAAAAGAGAAAATAAAATGTCTGTAGCAAAATGTACAGGGAAAAAGAAAACCTGTTTAAAAAAAGACTGCAGTGAATGCTGATTAAAACTGCAGGATTTTTTCTTCTCTGGGTGTTCCCTGTGAAGTAAAATGGCAAATATTATCTCAGAAAATATTTATTGAGCTCCCATTGGGAGATAATCATTTTACAGGTACCAGACATGAAATCAAACAAGGTGTGGCTTCAGTCCTTACTAACATACAGCTTATTGCAGGAATAGGCTTCTTTGCTAAATGCTACAGAAAATGTTTGCAAGGGCTTATGAGAGCCCAAGTAAGGACTTCAAATGATATCAGGGTATTATATTGACTTTGATTCGCCAACATTTAGATGGAGTTAACTGAAAGAAAATATAGAATTGGACCTAAGAAGAATATTACAGGAGAGGGGTCTACATGAAGACGGTTATGGAAATGAGAAGTCTTGGCACATTAAACACACTGAGTTGTTCTTCTTGATATACAGTAACTTTGCGCATGAGGACTGTTTATTGGGGCAGTGGCCCACCTGTCTGAGCAAGCTTAGGACTTACCACTTGCTCTGTATTCAGGGTGCACAAGGGATTGTATGCCGTGTAGAGAATACAGCTCAGTACATGCAAGGCCAGCACCTTTCACACTATAGAGTCCCAATGCCATTAACTTTAACACTAATATACTCTTATAACCCAAATTATAATTTAAAATGTTAAAAATGAAGCATATAACAATGAATGGAACAACCCGAGAGGAAATTAAGTTATGTATGCATAAAAATAAGCACAACAGCAAATATCTTGGAGATGAAACAAAGATCTTTGTAGCTCATGCGGATTTATTTTGAACCAAACAACACGTTGCACCAAAGAAAGAGTACAACTGCACGTCTACTGTGCAATCTATATAATAAAAAGAACGTTCTAAAGACTGTGTGAAAGTTAGACTGGAGAAGCCGCAAGGAGTCTGTGAGCTCCGGTGATGATGAAGGTAAAAACAGAACAAGGAAGCTAGAAATGAGGCACTTGAGCAGTATTAAGATAAAAGTGGCTGGTCCCAAAGGAAAATTGAGACTTTGATAATTTGAGTCTGAATGAGATTGTCAAATGACTGAGAAGCACTTTAAGATAGCTCTAAATTTTATTGTTTGTAGAAATGACGCAAAAATGGTACTACTTACATAAAAGATTAGCTTTATTACTTTTATTGTGCTTTCATGACTTAGAAACTGGAAACCCATTAATAGTAAAGATTTTCAATTACTTTTTTAAAAATAACATATCTTTCTGTCTTTCTATGTCCAGTTTCCTAGGATTAAGATTTTCTAAAGTCTCGCCTATGCAAAGTCCCCAAGTAAACACTGAATTGCAGCCGTTGAATGTCTAGGAATTGGAGCCTATTCTTTAAGAATGAAAGGTTATGGTTTAAGAAAATATGCTGAGGAACTACTATCCACTCTATAACTGAAATTTGAATACATTTTAATGCAATGAAATTTGAATTGAAAATTTAAATACATTGGCTACTTATAAAAGTAGCCAAACAGTTTATGGTGAAAATAATTTAAATTGCATGTGCCAATATTTAAATAAAGACCTACACTTCTATAATTTAAAGAAACACTACGTAAAAGAGTTCGGAAGTGTTTTCAAGATTTTGAGAGAGGGAGCAGAATGACAGTATAGCAGGTAAGTACCATGGCTTGCACATGGCAGAAGTGATTCAATTCTGGACATCCTGTATGGTCCCCTGAACACCACCAGGAGTAATTCCTGCGTGCATCATAAGGAGAAAGTCCTGAGCATTGCCGAGTGTGAACCAAAAAGCCAAGGAAATAAAGAAATAAATAAACAAACAGATGAATGAATAAATAAGAGTTGCTTTTAGAGGGATTTAGCAGACGTATTTGAAATAATATCTATAAAGAAATAGAGATTATGACAGAGAAAGTTACTGAAAATGTTTGAGAAAGTTAAGGTAAATGAAGGTACACAATTCTTCCTCACTGTAAAATAAATATAACAAAAAGAAAGGCATAATATTGCTCATACATTTTAATGAAAAGAAGGTCACAGAGACGCATTTGGGCACCTTTAATTCTATCAGTTCAGTTAAGTAGGAGTCAAGGATATACAATTAGATGTTCCTCTAAAGTGTGCTAAGACATTTAGAATTCAAATGTGAGTGAGTGATAACATAAACTGACAAAGTGGTTTTGCAGTTAAAAAGACTGATAAATAGGTATCAGTATATCTTAATGTCAACAGATAAGAAAAAATTCTTAATGTTTTTGTTGTCTGAAGATCAATATGAGCCACAAAGATGACATTCAGATAATAAAATACTGAGCACAATAAAACAAGTCAAGAGTCTAGATAAAGAGGATAATCATTCTACTAAATCATTGCTTAGGCCACAGCTGGAGATTTCTATTCTATGCTAAGCTCTTCAATTAATGCAAGGTTTACTTCTAACAATCACAGAAATGTATATTTTGTATAAATTTTTAAAATGCATAAAACTACAAGGATAAAAGGTGTTGCATAATTCGTTAATAGTTGCAGAGCATGTAGTAGTTCCCAAATGAATACAGCAATGCAGAATCATTGAAAATCTAAATTTTGATCTGAAGTGAACTGCTAGTTAATAAATTACATGAATAATTTAATCATTCAGAAAACTCAGACTTTAGAGCAATAGCACAGCAGGTAGGGCATTTGCCTTGGATGCAGCCAGCCCATGCCGGCCCGGGTTCGATCCCCAGCATCCCATATGGTTCCCCAAGCACCACCAGGAGTGATTCCTGAGTGCAGAGCCAGGTAAAAAACCCTGAGCCTTGCCGGGTGTGACCCAAAAAGCAAAAAGCAAAAAAAAAAAAAAAAGAATTTTTATAGAAGCAAAGTTGTTAGAGCATTTGGAACGGAAACATAATTCAGTAGGTAGAGCAAGGTAGAGCCTTGAGCACAGCCAACCCAGGTTGGATCCCTGGCATCACATTGTTATGATCCCCTGAGCACCACCATGAGTAATTTCTGAGCACAACTCCTGAGTTCTGCTGTGTCCCTAATCAAAAAAAAAAAAGGTGTTGCTGTTGTGCACTAAGCAGCTAGTCTTGGGGCCTGACTATTCCCCACCATAAGGCCCCTACGGGGGGACCCAGAAGTCGGCTGCTTTCAAGGAAATAAAACTTCCTAAAGCCCAATGGTTACATCCACAAGATACAGGACAGGATGTGCCTGGCCTTCTGACTACTTTGCTGCAATGGATCAGGATGCTATTTGGGCTGTGTATACCCTCTACCAAAAATGTATAAAAGGCCTAAGTAAACCAGTACTCAGTAAATGCTGAGTTTATGCTCACGTTTATGCTCAGTAAACCAGTACTGCTCTCCAGAACTCGCCTCTGCCTTGGTGTCTTTATTTCTTCCCTTTCTCAGCAGCAATGCAGAGTTTCTCCCAAATCCATTCCTTTCCTTTTTCGTAGGGATGAAGTCCTGCAAGATCTAGGTCTCCTTCATTTGGGCTGGGGGTGCTGGCCAGGGACCCTGACAGTTGCAACTTTAAAGTGAGAATATTTTCCTTTTTTACTAGTCAATATATCGAAGAAAAATGCTGGAATTCTTTTTTAGTTAGAATATCTACAGATGCATAAGTATGTGTGCACATACTTATGTACATTATTACATTTAGTAGTCCTATTACATAATATCTTTAACAATTTTATCATAAACATCTCACGGATAGATTATATTTGTAAAACTAAAGCAAAATGCCATATAAAAATACAAAAATATGGTTGACATAAATCAGCAATAGAATTTAGTGTAACTACATGACAAACCTTGGTTAAATTTTTACTTAGATTGCATTAAATTTATATAGAAATTTAGTATAGAATGAAAATCTTTATGATAATATTTAATTTGTAGTTAATACTTTACTACATATAAAATTTATATAAAGTTTTTATTGCAAAAATATTTATGTAAAAGCGTTGCCACTTCTGTTTTGCAATGATACATAGTTTGATTACGTACTTAGTTATTAGTTTATTTAGATTTCTAAAACATTTTCTGTTTTATTTCTTTCTTCTAGCACATTTGTACTTTGGAAAGACCTGATTTTTATTGTGATTATTTTTAAGACTTTTGGTATATTCTAAAAAAATAGGTGGGCTATTGTGTATCCACTGGAATCAATGTAATTTTTATGTTTTAAAAATTTCTGTACACGTGTATACTGTTTTATCCCAAAAAGTTCTAAAAGAATTAGGCTTTATTTTTAGTTACTAATTTATTGAGGTTAAATGGTATTAAAATATAAAGTTTTGTACATTTTAGGGAAGCATTATTACCACACCAAATATCACCATCACCAAACAGTATCCCTTTGCCACTATCATGAACCCTGTTTTTTTCCATTTTCTGCCCTTCCTCAGTCTATTGCCAGAGTCTGTTGTTGATTTTTACTGTGCATTGCCTGTGCCCTTGCTCAATTTATTCTATCACTTGTCACTTGACACTTGTCTTCCTGTTGTTCATCGATTTGCTCTAGTGGGCACCAGTAACATCTATATTCTTTGGGAATGAGATCCATTATTGTTACTCTTTTTGGCATATCGAATATACCCTGGGTAGCTTTCCAGGCTCTCCTGTTTTGGTGTTTCTCCTTTGGATTTAGTTTGTTAAGCATGACAGCATCCTTTTTCTTCCATACTGAAGCACAATGTGTCTTCAACTTTTCTTATAGCTGGGTTGTAATCCATTGTGTGGTATAAACTGCAACATTTTAATGATCATCTGCAGTTGGTTAATTTTGCTATTTCTAGATCTTTATATTGTAAGTTACACTATAATAATGTTCTCTATAGAGCATGAAACATTTTCATTCCCTGAAACAGGGTATGGAAGTTGCTTTTAGTCCACATCCCTGCCAATTCTTTTTTCCTGATCTTTTGATAAATTCCATTTGAACCAGTCTAGGGTGATATCTCAGTTCATTTTGATTTACAGATCCCTCATACACAGTACCTATGATAACCCCCTCCCATATTATTATTGTATTGATATAATAAGGTGCTGTTAATGATAACACACTTCATTCCAACACCACAGCCACCATTCAGTACCAACTTACCCTCGATCACTCTCCTAAGAATTCTTTCCAATTCCCAGTTAGACCCAGGTAAGCTCAGTTCCACAGACCTAGCCTCCAATTAAGTGCCTATGGACTGTTACAAAGTCTTCCTTCCCTTCTCTCTTCCTTTCTCCCCCCATACCTCCTTTGCTCCCTCTCTTCTTTCCTTCCCTCCTTCCTTCCTTCATTTCTTCCTCTCTTTGCTAATGGCTTTTCAACAATAGAAGTGCAAGTATGAAGACTAAACAGAAAATCATCATTGTATTCTCATCAGCTGATGGGGATGACTTGAAATCTAAACACTCAGAGTTCTGAATTTTATAGTTATAATGTTTGCATCTTCTATCATAGTGTACTTTATGTTCCCACCAGCAGACTTTGTTTTAACCATGCTTTCATTGCTGTTGATTACCACTATGACTAGTGTTGGAGCAAATGAATGATTGACTGATAAAGGAGAAATAAAAAAATAGTACTTGGTCTTTTCATGCATGCCAAGTAGAAATAATAACTCATAATAAAGACAGATTTCAGTTCTATGTAAATGCAACCACATAATTAGAACTCTACAAATGAAAGAGACCAATTGCAAACTAGTATGTATCTGATAACTGAAAACATGCAAGTCGTGATGTTTAAAATAAGTCAGGTTTTCAATTTTGAAATAGAACTAGAAATTAACTCAGGCAGAAAATAATATTTTTTGACACTTTTATTTAATCCTGAAAAGTTGAGAATGTTTTTTTCTTTCTCCATAACTCTGAACAATGACTGTTTTTTAAATTTTCTGTTGTGTTAATATACTTATGTTAAAAGAATGTACTCTATACTGAAGAAAAATAATAAAGTACTTGCCTCTTTTACATACATACAATAAATGACATAATTTATCGTGCTTAGTAACTATACTAATAAGCCTGATCCAACTAACTTATAAAGCATAAAATCTTTACTTGCTTATACTCACAGTTATCTTTCCTGATCTTTCTGAGCAAGACAGAAGATAAGAATATTTTCATTATTTTGAAACAGACTTCATTATTGTCATTTTGAAATATAAGTGACTGAGTATTTTTACTTAGAGAAGGTTAACATAGCTAGATGGTTGAAATTTTTTTTTAGAAAAATTTTGAAAGTCTCTGTGTATGTTTTAAATTTGAACGAAAATTTCTTAAACTATATGTCATAGATAAAGCCATAAGATACTTGTTTATTTAAATAAAAATCAGGCACTCTTCATAAAATTTTCATACTACAGGCACTAAAATAAAATTTGATTTTATTACTAAGCATTTCTTACTAAAATTTGATTACAAACTAATAAGATGTTAGTAATCAAAATTATTCTGATTCACTTGACCACTTGATCACTTGACATCCCGTTATTCACCTATTTGCTGGATCGGGCGCCAGTAACATTTCCACTTAACCCTATCACATACTAGTGTAGCCCAATGGCATCTGGTTGCTTCAGGAATACACAGAGCCTCAAACCATTCATTCAGGGTCTTGACAAAGAAGTCTGACCATCTTGTGGTAGAGCTTTATTATGCATTCCACCAACAGGATATCACCATTCTAAACGGAATCAGATGGACTTGGATATGTAATGTGATTTGGAGACTACCACTGCACTAGAGCCAGTTACTGACTGGATCCCATGGGATGTCAAAGATCACGTGGCCACCCACCTACAAGATGGTCCAGACTTTTCTCAAGACCCTGAATGAATGGTTTGAGGCTCTGTGTTATTCCTGAAGCAACCAGATGCCATTGGGCTACACTTTGGTACGTGATAGGGTTTAGTGGAACATGTTACTGGGACCTGATAGAGCAAAATGGAGGCTTAAATCGTCATTATCTGACTCTACTATTAATTGCCACAAAGTTCAATCAATAATGTTTTAAATCAGTTATGTAATGAATAAAATTACTGTAAAATATGGAAAATGAAAAATATCTTTAATGTTAAAGATAGTCACTTTTGGAAGTTGTATAGCACCGATACACAAATCAATCCTAACCAGAAAGATTTGTTCAGTACATTTTATCATTCCATGTCCATATTCTATTAAATTGATGAAAAGATCATTTCATCTGGAGAAAGACCTTGTTGAGTCATAATTGTTCATTGGTAGCAAAGATATGGGCCACACTCTGAAGTGCAGAAAACAAATATGCAACTTGATTTGGTGGTAAGGGCTGAGGAGGGTGGTAGTAGGGAAAGGGGCACATTATTGGTGGGAAACATACCATGGTGGAGGGATGGGTGTTCGACAGTGTGTGCCTGAAAGCAATCATGAGCAGCCTTCTAATCAGTGGCAGGGTGACTCAATAAAGTAAATTAAAAAAAAACTCTTCAAGTATTTTCTAATAGGACTTTAGTTATTAATGGTATTAAGAGATGTTTAGTCTGTAAGAAAGACATAAATCAAGAGGTATGTGATCAGCCAATAAATGAACATTGGAGAAATAATCTACTGTACAATTCCAACAGTTCACTTTATGGCTTTGAATAGAAACTAGACAAATGTCAAAACATTTAATTTACTGTGCAAATGATTATTTATTTTTTATTTCCTATTATTTCCATGAATAAAATGTTACATGAAATAAGTATTATCTTTATCAAAGCATTGTTTGTTTTAAAATAAATACATTGCTCTCAAAATTTTCTACAGGGATCATAAAAACCAAATTCATCTAAAAGCGACTAAGAAAAACATTCAGATACTATCTCCAGATGATCTGACTGAGTCTTCTTTTTTGTTGTTCTTCTTGGGGCCACACTTTGAGTTGCTCAGAATCAACTCCCTGTTTTATATCCTGGCTGTGTTCAAGTGAATTCAATTCATTTCCCTGTTTTCTAAACCATGCACAGTTTAGACTACTAAGCTTTCTCCAGTATGAGAATTTGCTGTCTTAAAAAAGCACTTTTTTGCATTGTTTTGCCTGAGATACACTTAAGAAAAAGAATCATTCACAGTGTTAAACAGTTCTGAGCTTTTTATGTTTTGTTTGTTTGTTTATTTGTTTGTATTTGTTTGTATTTGTTTATTGTTTATTGTTTATTTGTTTGTATTGTTTTTGTATTAGGTTCACACCCAGCAATGTTCAGAAGTTACTCCTGGCTCAGGAATAACTCCTAATGGTGCTCAGAGGACCATACGGGATACCAGGAGATGGGACCTGGGATGACTATACGCCATGGAAATACCCTACTTCTGGTCTCAGTTCTGAGATGTTTTCATTAGGTACTTTAATACTAAAGTGTAGGAAAAAATAGACTTTTTAGGAAAAAAATTTACTGGTAATAAAAATTTAAATTTAGACATTTATTTGGGTCAAATCCATTGAATAGCTACACTGAAAACAGCATTACAATCTAATTCAGAGTTTATTATACCACATGTTATATAATACCTTAAATAAAATTTGCTTGAAAAGAAAAATGGAGACCGTTTTTATATATATATATATATATATATATATATATAATATATATATATATATATATATAATGTATGTGATATATTTTCCTCCCTATGTCACTTAACATTTATCTTATCACTTCACTTGTATCACTTCACTTGTCTTCCCTTGTTCATCGATTTGCTGGAGTGGGCACCAGTAACATCTCCATACATCCTGTTGAAAGCAAGTGTAGCCAAGGAAGAGAGTCACACCAGACCTACAGCTCCATCAACCCCAGAAGAGACTATCCAGATCCAACAACTCCAGACCCATAGCTCCACCGCAAGACCCACGTGGGAAGCAAGCCATGGAACTCGGTGGTGGTAAAGGGCTCAGCCAGCTCCTGGTCGAGTCCAAAATAGCTCCAAGGGTTTGCTCACACAGAATGGGGGGGAGGGGCCACGCTGGTCGGACATGGAGCAGGGATTTTGGCCCCTCCTCCCATTCCTCCACCTCCACCTCCAACTCCAGAAGAGAGAGGACACATCAGACCCACAGCTCTGTCAGCGCGGCCAGGGGCAGCAGCGCGACTATCTTAGATAGTACTGGATGTTAGGATCAGATCTTTCCCAGAATTTTTCACATTTATACACGCTATACAGTTCTAGGCATTAAAGTTATAAATGTTATACCTTCAGTAGCTATACATATATACACTGTTTTATATATATATATATATATATATATATATATATATATATATATACATATATGTAGTCTTATTGCATATCATAGCAGTGGCCCATCATCCCAGTGAGCCTAGCAAGAAGCCAGAGGGACTCCCACACCAATAGGTCAGTCATTCTCAACATCCAGACTCCACAGCTCCTAGAGCTTCACCCAAAGAAAACCTGATCTTTCCCTATTGAGTTTGCGTCAGTAATTGCTCGAGATGAGAGCCTTCTACTGAGATTATACCACCTACATGGCAAGTCTGGCAAGCTACCCAT
Organism: Cryptotis parvus; assembly: GCA_021461705.1. Taxonomy (NCBI): domain Eukaryota; kingdom Metazoa; phylum Chordata; class Mammalia; order Eulipotyphla; family Soricidae; genus Cryptotis; species Cryptotis parvus. The sequence continues at coordinate 50,194 of JAJIBD010024154.1, forward strand.
GTTTTTATTTGATATGCCAAATCCAGTAACAATTATGGACCTCATTCTCATGTCCACTTAACATTTATCCTTCTATGAAATTATAAATGTTATATACCTTCAGTAGCTATACATATATACTTATATATATACATATATATATACATATAGATGTAGTCTTATTGCATATCACAGTACTTTTTCTTTCCTTCCTTTCATAGTTGACATATTTTAAGTTTATGTGCTGCTTTTTAAAATTGTTTTTATTATACCACCGTGAGATATACAATTACCAAGATGATCATGTTTGGTTTTCAGTCATACAGTGTTCCAGCACCCAATATGCTGCTTTATTAATATTTTAAACTATAAGGAGGGAAGTGAAAATGGGTCAGAAATGCTATTTATAATAAAAATCAATAAATATTCTTTTCCATTCCTATAAATTTAAATTCCTAGGTATCTAGATTCTTTTTCTTTTTTCAAAGTAAAAAGGTAAAAATGGATTAAATTACCATTTATGAATGTTTATGGATGATAAGTATGAGAATCTACAGATCCAACTGTAAAACATACATAATTAACATATCAATTTCTATATGTCAATACAACATATGCTACATAAACAACTCAAATATTAGTAGAATACATCCTTAATACATATCATATGAGAAATTATATAAAAACATATACATAAATGTTGCATTGAATATGGACATATTTATGTACCTATAAGTACATTCGAATTGTATTTTATATATAATTATCAAACCAATAATCTAAAGACTATTATTTAGTATGAAAACTTGCATGTGAACTGAATTCCTTTGAGGAATCCATAACTAATTTCAATACATATAAAAGGAGAGTAAATTAACAATACTAACATGATAACATTTTGTCTACTTTTCTCTGTTCTGTATTTGTGTAAAGAGATTCTGATGCACTCGTAGCATCTTTAAGATCAGAGTACCATGTTGTCATTATCAAAATTCGGAGATGAGAATCAAGGTCAATCAGCAAGAAAATAAATCTTAAACAGGCAAATTGGACACGACTGTTATTCTGCAGCCGATCTAAATGGTTTGATTATAGTTTGTGTGCCTACTTAAACTTGCAGCTGTGCTTAAAGTGGGAAAAAAAAAGAAGGAAATTAGGTGGAACCATTATGAAAAGGATGGTAAATGGATTGCTTTTGAAACTAAGCTTTTATTTTACACACCTATTTTGAGGCTGCTTTAAATGTCGCAAGGAGGTGCCTATTCAGGATTGTTAAACGCAATGCTAGCAATGTAGAAAGAAATAACACAAGAGAACTTTATTGTATCATCATGAACAGAATTTCTTTATAGCAATCATGAAAATGGTTCTCATTTGAAAACCAATCTGCTTTGTTTCCATATTTTATTTTGCTGCTTAAGTGCTGTCAATCCTCACAAAATTCTTTTATGTTATATTTAAATTAAAATTTTGTCTGTTACCGATAATTTTAAATATACCTTGAATTACATGCAAATATGTAATTAGTTTATCATAATTATGTGTTTTGTGATTTAAAGAGACAAGAGTTAGAGAAGGAATGACAATTTGGCAATATATAGCATTTACATTGAATAGATGTCTAAAAATACTCCGCTCTTATTTTGCAGCAGCCCTAAGCTTGAATATGTATGAGTCTGGGTACTGTTATAGTAAGTAGGCCACATTGTTGCACTGGCTGACCTAAGTTTAATCTTGCATCCCATAATCCCCTGATCTCCTTAGTAGTGATCCTGTAGCACACAGGTGTAATCTCAGTAAAGCCATGGGGCCAATACAAAGCAAAAGCTGTCAATAATTTCATATGCACATATGCAAAAATAGATATCTCAAAGTTGAACCAAATCTGAGTCTATTAATTTCTAATACTTGTATCCTGTACACCCTTTTGTCATTTCTTAGACTTGATTCCTTTTTACCTTTTTTAGTATGGAGGGAAAGAAAAGTGTTAGGTATTATTGCTATAAAATCTCTTTTCACTTTAAAGTTTGTGATCAGACAGATAGTCAAATTGTGACTCCAAACCAAAGATAACAAAAGCTGTACTTTTCCTAATCATCACTATTTAGTATGTAATTTAATATAAAACTGATATACAACTTATTTAATGGATGCAGCTTACCAATATGACATGCTTCCTTTTGACACAAAAACTTTATAAGTGAAAGCAGCTAAGCAATATGCCAGAGGCATAAAATTTATAAGCATTACCAAAGCTGGAAACTCAGTCAAGAACTCAAGGCAATTCGTTTCTATTAGATTAAAATTCTTTTTCTGACTAATGGTGTGTCCTGGAAATAGAAAGTTTATGAACATACAATAGATATCACAAAACTTATTGTTAATAATCCTCCATTCTTACACTGAGTATTTAATCCTCTATTCTACGTGTAAATTGAGACAAGAATATATGAATAGATGTACAGTGGGTAAAGCAGTTGACTTGTACTTAGCCAACCCAGGTTCAGTCTCCATTACTCCACATGTTCGCACACAGCCAAATAGGCGTGAACTGGAGCACAGAGCCAGGACCCCACCTGAACTCTTCCACATGTGATTCCCACAAAAGACCCTCAAACAACATAGGTAACTTTTTTGCTATTATTGTTGAAGGAATACTTAGTACTTGCAATAGCCCTACAAGTTAGCCAATTTCAGATCATTGGGCTTCCCTTGCTTTCCAGCTATGAATTCTTTGTTTTGCGTGCAATAATATTCTCTGAATTAAATAGTAAGATAAATTCTTTGCATTTAACAGGTCTTCCTTTTGCATAAAAAAAACCGCAACTCATGTTAGCCTCCATGTAATTAGTTTTGGAAAGTTTTTCCAAATATATGTCAACTCTGTTGTGCTGTATCTTAGAACTAGAGCTAGAGAAAGAAGTAGAAAACATCTTATTATCTGTTTGTTTCTTTGTTTATTTACTTTTTGGATTTTTTGGGTTACAATCCAGGTTGTTAGGTAGCCTCTGGCTCTGAACCAGGAATTATTCTGGAAGAGCTCAGGGGACCATATGGGATGCGGAGAGGAGGTGAGCCGTCAAGTAGACAGAAACTCTAATTTGAGAAGTGAGATGAATCATCAAATGAGGCTGAGTGAATTAAGTACTCCTTACAAGCATGAGATTCTGATCCACAGCATCACCTCACTGGTCCATTTAGACAATCCCAGTGTCACATTCATTGCTTCCCAGAGATAAGTATCATATTTAGAATCACAGAAGTGAATGGCATTACGCTACAACAAATAGCGTAGGGCAAAGGTTAACCAAGGTTCTGTCTGTATAAATTGGTACTAACTGCTTGAGAAAAACAGAAGGGTCACCCATGATCCTGTAGCAACTGAGAAAAGGTGGGCATCTCATTTTTATTATGTAAGCTTCATATTCATCAGTCTCTGTGAGTCTGCACCCAGTCTGTTTGTAACTTTTTCTGGCTCATTATTCATTTCTGCAGTAATGAATGTGCCTGCTATCTCCTGGAGTGAGGAATTAGGCTTAAGTTGCTAGCTATGAAGAGTGGGAATAGGATCTAGGGGGCTCTGCCAACTTCTTATCAGACCAATCCTTCCAATTTTCAGCAGCAGTCCCTCTTTGCTTATTACCAATGACAGTAACCTTAAGCTGCTTTCAGTTTCAGCTTTGACTCAGTTCCACAATGTAAATGATTTTTGTCCTCATGTTTCTAAATTTCCACTCCTGGTTGCTTTATTCACTTGAGATTCTCGAGAGTAATGTCTGTTATCTTTGCCAGCAGCCCCCATTACCCTCTTTCTTAGTTGATAATGTAAAGAAGTCTCGATGTTCATATTATTGGAGTATTTCATTGGGAGATTACAATGGATCAAAGTAAACATATATTTGTTTTCAGAGGAAGGGTATGATGTTTCTTCAGAGTCTTTATAATGTAAGTTGAATATATGAATATATAAGAACTAAAGTGAGAGATAAAAAAATTAAAGGCACTGAGCAAGTGATCAATGGGAAAGTAAAAGTGGAAAAGAAAAAAGAAAAAAATTTGATCACTTTTATCACTTGTCTTCCCATTATTCATCGATTTGCCAGAGTGGGCTCAGTAAAATCTCCATAAACCCTGTCAAGAGCAAGGAGTGTAGTCCAAGGGCATCTGCTCATTCAGGAACATGAAGAGCCTCAAGCCATTCCTTCAGGTCATGGGAATGAGGTCTATAATTGTTAACTGGTTTTGGCATGTCAAACTTGGCATGAAGACATGGAATTATGCCAGGCTCTGCCATGCGGGGAAAGTGAAAGTGGCAAAAAAGGAAAAAAAACTTGAAAAATTTTCCAAATAGATTTTTTTATATTTTTTTTAATTTTTAAATTACAAAGATATACAATTAAAAAGTTCATATTTGGGTTTGGTCAAACAGTGTTCCAGCACCCATCCCGCCACCAGTGCCCATCTCCCACCACCAACGTCCCGGTTCCCTCCCCCCTCCCCAGCCCTCCTCCATGGCAGGTTCTTTATTTCTTTCCCTTTCTCTCTCTTTTTCTCTTTTCCTTCCCTCCAGACTATGGATTACCCAGAACATACATTAAAGGGTTGTCATGTATCTTTTTGCCTCTATTTAATGCTCAGTTCTAGGTTGGCATTAGTACCCTCGACAATTGTTAGCACACTGTTCCATTTTCTGTCTTACCTAGCCTCTGACTCCCACACGTTTGTGATAATTTCCACCTTTGACAGGACCTCCTGATATATGTTTCACTTGACCTTGGATATTGGTATCATAATATGTACCTATATATTTATGTTATGCAGATAAATGCAGTCATTCTGTATCTGTCTCTCTCCTTCTGGCTAATTTAAGCTCAACATAATCTTCTCCATGTCCATCCATTTGTGAACCCAAATTTTATAACTTCATTTTCCTAACAGCTGCATAGTATTCCATTGTGTAGATGTACCAAAGCTTCTTTATCCAGTCATCGATTTTTGGGCACTCTGGTTGCTTCCAGATTCTGGCTATTGTGAATAATGCTGCTATGAACATAAAAGTAAGGGATGGTGTTTTCCGCTGCGTATTTTTGGTTTCCCAGAGTAGATTCCCAGGAGTGGTATGGCTGGGTCAAATGGGAGTTCAATTTCTAGTCTTTGGAGGAATATCCATATTGTTTTCCAAGAAGGCTGTACCAGCCGGCATTCCCACCAACAATGGATGAGTGTCCCCTTTTCCCCACACCCCACGCCAGCACTTGTTGTTCTTGCTCTTTTGAATATGTGCCAGTCTCTGTGGTGTAAAGTGGTATCTCATTGTTGTTTTGATTTACATCTCTCTGATGATTAGTGATGATGAGCATTTTTTCATTGTTTTTTGGCCATTCAATTTCTTCCTTGCTGAAGTTTCTGTTCATTTCTTCTCCCCATTTTTGATGGGGTTGTTTGTATTTTTCTTGTAAAGTTCTACCAGTGCACTGATATATCCTGGATATTAACCCCTTATCAGATGGGTATTGGGTGAATATTCTTTCCCATTCTGTGGACTGCTTTTGTATCTTAGTCACTGTTTCTTTTGAGGGTGCAGAAGCTTTTTAGTTTCATGTAGTCCCATATATTTATCTTTTCTTCTAGTTGCTTTGTTAGTGATGTTTCACCTTTGAAAGATGCCTTTAGCTTCAATGTCATAGAGGTTTTCCTATATTTTTCTTCAATGTACTTTATGGATTCAAAGTCTGATATTGAGATCTTTAATCCACTTTGATCTGATTTTTGTGCATGGTGTTGACACTAGGTCCAAATTCATTCTTTTACGTAACTAAGCCTCCCAGTTTTCCCAACACCACTTGTTGAAGAGGCTTTCCCTTACTCCATTTTAGACTCGTTGCACCTTTATATCAAAAGATTAAATGATC
>JAJIBD010024155.1:0-82460 GCA_021461705.1 Cryptotis parvus
ATAGACTCAAAACCAACTTTTTTTAAAGTATTTTTTTTATACCACTGTGAGATATACAAATAAAAAAGATATACAATTAAAAAGTTCATATTTGGGTTTTGGTCATACAGTGTTCCAGCACCCATCCCGCCACCAGTGCCCATCTCCCACCACCAATATCCCCGGTTCCCTCCCCCTTCCCCCAGCCCACCTCCATGGCAGGTTCTTTATTTCTTTTCCCTTTCTCTCTATCTTTCTCTTTTCCTTCCCTTCTAGACTATGGATTACAGAACATACATTAAAAGGTTGTTATGTATATTTTTTGCCTCTATTTAATGCTCAGTTCTAGGTTGGCATTAGTACCCTCGACAATTGTTAGCACACTGTTCCATTTTCTGTCTTACCTAGCCTCTGACTCCCACACGTTTGTGATAATTTCCACCTTTGACAAGACCTCCTGATATATGTTTCACTTGACCTTGGATATTGGTATCATAATATGTACATATATATTTATGCCATGCAAATAAATGCAGTCATTCTGTATCTGTCTCTCTACTTCTGGCTAATTTCGCTCAACATAATCTTCTCCATGTCCATCCATTTATAGGCAAATTTTATAACTTCATTTTTCCTAACAGCTGCATAGTATTCCATTGTGTAGATGTACCAAAGCTTTTTATCCAGTCATCGATTTTCGGGCACTCCGGTTGCTTCCAGATTCTGGCTATTGTGAATAATGCTGCTATGAACATAAAAGTAGGGATGGTGTTTCCGCTGCGTATTTTTGGTTTCCCAGAGTAGATTCCCAGGAGTGGTATGGCTGGGTCAAATGGGAGTTCAATTTCTAGTCTTTGGAGGAAAGTCCATATTGTTTTCCAGAAAGGCTGTACCAGCCGTCATTCCCACCAACAGTGGATGAGTGTCCCCCTTTCCCCCACATCCACGCCAGCACTTGTTGTTCTTGCTCTCTTTTGAATATGTGCCAGTCTCTGTGGTGTAAAGTGGTATCTCATTGTTGTTTTGATTTGCATCTCTCTGATGATTAGTGATGATGAGCATTTTTTCATGTTTTTTGGCCATTCAAATTTCTTCCCTTGCTGAAATTTCTGTTCATTTCTTCTCCCCCATTTTTTGATGAGGTTGTTTGTTTTTCTTCTTGTAAAAGTTCTACCAGTGCCTGATATATCCTGGATATTAACCCCTTATCAGATGGGTATTGGGTGAATATTCTTTCCCATTCTGTGGACTGCTTTTGTATCTTAGTCACTGTTTCTTTTGAGGTGCAGAAGCTTTTTAGTTTCATGTAGTCCCATATGTTTATCTTTTCTTCTAGTTGCTTTGTTAGTGATGTTTCACCTTTGAAGATGCCTTTAACTTCAATGTCGTGGAGCGTTTTTCCTATATTTTCTTCAATGTACTTTATGGATTCAAGTCTGATATTGAGATCTTTAATCCATTTTGATCTGATTTTTGTGCAGGGTGTTAGACACAGGTCCAAATTCATTTTTATACATGCCGCTGCCCAATTTTTCCCAACACCACTTGTTGAAGAGGCTTTCCTTACTCCATTTTAGACTCATTGCACCTTTATCAAAGATTAAATGATCATGTGTTTGAGGTTGGGTGTCAGGATACTCAATTCTATTCCATAGGTCCACAGGTCTGTTTTTATTCCAATACCATGCTGTTTTAATTACTACTGCCTTGTAGTACAGTTTGAAGTTGGGAAAGGTGATGCCTCCCATCTTCTTTTTCCCGAGGATTGCTTTAGCTATCCTTAGGGATCAAAACCAACTTTAAAAGAAGGATTAAAGGGTCTATTGTAAAATAAGACAACCCAAAACCACAACAAGTTTAAACAGAAAGATGGCACAAAATCCAATGACAATAATCTCTCTCAACGTCAACGGTCTAAATGCACCAATTAAGAGACACAGTGTGGTAAAATGGATTAAAAAACTGAATCCAACATTCTGCTGCCTACAAGAAACACATCTGAATAACCAGAGCAAACACAGACTCAAAGTCAAAGGCTGGAAGACCATTCTCCACACAAACAACCTCTCCCAAAAAGGCAGGTGTGGCCATACTTGTACCTGACAATATAGACTTCAGGCTGAAAAAGGTTAAAAGGGAGAATGAAGGCCATTTCTTAATAATTAAGGGGTATGTATACCAGGAAGAAATCACATTACTAAACAGCAAAATACTTAAAATGACTATTAATAGACCTCAAAGAAGACATTAACAGTAGCACAATAATAGTCAGAGACTTCAACGCTGCATTATCAACTATGGATAGACCGACAAGACTGAAACTCACCAGGGAAATACTGGACCTGAAGGAATAAATGGAAGAAAGAGAGCTGATTGATATATACGGGCTTTTCACCCCAAAAAAGCTGAAATCACATTTTTTCTAGTGCACATGGAACATACTCCAAGATAGACCATATATTGAGCCACAAAGCATGCCTCAACAAAATAAAAAAGATTGAAATAGTGTCATCTATCTTTTCAGATCACAATGCACTGAAAATAGTAGTTAACCATACACAGAAGCAGGGAGCCAAACCAAACACCTGGAAACTAAACAGTTCACTGCTGAACAACAAATGGGTCATAGAAGAAATAAAACAGGAAATCCAAAGATTCCTAAAAACAAATGACAATGAAGATACCAACTATCAGAACTTGTGGGACACAGAAAAAGCTGTGTTAAGAGGAAAGTTCATAGCTCTGCAAGATTTCATAAGGAAAGAAGAAAGGGCCCACATAAATAACCTGACCTCACAGCTGAAAATATTAGAAAAAAGACCAACAAAAGAAGCCCAACCCAGGCAGAAGGAAGGAAATAATAAAACTTAGGGAGTAAATCAACAAGCTGGAAACCAAAAAAACAATCCAAAAGATTAATGAAACCAAGAGCTGGTTCTTTGAAAAAATTAAACAAGATCAACAAGCCACTGGCAAGACTTGTAAGGACAGGGAAAGAGAGAACCCAAATAAACAGAATCAGAAATGAAAATGGTGACATCACAACAGAAAAAAAACAGAAATCCAAAAGATCATCAGAGATGACTTTGAGAACCTGTATGCCACAAAACATGAGAACATAGAAGAAATGGATAAATTCCTGAAGTCCTATAACCTCCCATGATTAAAACAAGAAGACCTCCAATACCTAAATAAGCCTATCACCATCGAGGAAATTGAAACAGTAATTAAAAGTCTGCCCAAGCACAAAAAACCCAGGTCCAAATGGGTTCACTAGCGAATTCTACCAAACCTTTAAGGAGGACCTACTGCCTGTTCTTTTCAAGCTCTTCCAGGAAATAGAAGAAACAGAAACACTCCCAAACAGCTTCTACGAGGCACATATCACCCTGATACCCAAAGCAGGGAGAGACAACACAAAGAAGGAAAATTACAGACCAATCTCCTTGATGAACACAGATGCTAAGATCTTCAACAAAATACTAGCAAACAGAATCCAAAGACTCATCAAAAAGATCATACATCATGACCAAGTAGGATTCATTCCGGGAATGCAAGGATGGTTCAACATTCGCAAATCAATCAACATAATCCATCATATCAATAAGAGAAAAAATAAAAACCATATGGTCCTATTGATAGATGCAGAAAAAGCATTTGACAAGATCCAGCACCCATTCATGATTAAAACCCTCCAGAAAATGGGAATTGAAGGAAGCTTCCTCAAGATAGTCAAAGCCATCTACCAAAAGCCCACAGCGAGCATCATTCTCAATGGGGGAAAAATTGAAAGTCTTCCCCTTAAGATCAGGAACACGACAAGGTTGCCCTCTCTCACCTCTTTTATTCAATATAGTATTGGAAGTACTCGCCATAGCAGTCAGAGAAGAAAAGGACATTAAGGGCATCCACATAGGCAAGGAAGAAATCAAGCTATCATTATTTGCAGATGACATGATATTATACTTAGAGAACCCTAAACTCTCGACCCAAAAACTCTTAGAAACAATAGATATGTATAGTAGAGTGGCAGGGTACAAAATCAATACCCAAAAAGTTGGTGGCTTTCCTATACACAAATAATGAAAGAGAAGAAAGGGATATTAAGAAATCGATTCCATTCACAATTGTGCCACAGAAAATCAAATACCTAGGAATCAGCTTAACCAAGTGTGTAAAGGGCCTATACAAAGAGAACTACAAGACACTGCTTCAAGAAATAAAAGAGGACACGAGGAAATGGAAACACATTCCCTGTTCATGGATGGGGAGAATTAACATTGTCAAGATGGTAATACTCCCTAGAGCTTTGTACAGATTCAATGCGATTCCTATAAGGCTACCCATGACATTCTTTAAAGAAATTGATCAAACACTCTTGAAATTCATATGGAATAATAAACCCCCCACGGATAGCTAAAGCAATCCTCGGGAAGAAGAAGATGGGAAGCATCACCTTTCCCAACCTCAAACTGTACTACAAAGCAGCAGTAATTAAAACAGCATGGTACTGGAATAAAAACAGACCTGTGAACCTATGAAATAGAGTTGAGTATCCTGACACCCACCCTCAAAGACATGATCAGTTAATCTTTGATAAAGGTGCCAAGAGTCCAAACTGGAGTAAGGAAAGCCTCTTCAACAAGTGGTGCTGGGAAAACTGGACAGCTACATGTAGAAAAATGAATTTGGACCTGTGTCTAACACCCTGCACAAAAAATCAGATCAAAATGGATTAAAGATCTCAATATCAGACCTGAATCCATAAAAGTACGTTGAAGAAAATATAGGAAAATCCCTCCACGGCATTGAAGCTAAAGACATCTTCAAAGGTGAAACACCATTAACAAAGCAACTAGAAGAAAAGATAAACATATGGGACTACATGAAACTAAAGAGCTTCTGCACCTCGAAAGAAACAGTGACCAAGATAGAAAGACAGTCCATAGAATAGGAAAGAATATTCACCCAATACCCATCTGATAAGGGGTTAATATCCAGGATATATCAGGCACTGGTACAGCTATATAAGAAGAAAACAGCCAACCCCATTAAAAAATGGGGAGAAGAGAGGAACAGAAACTTTGACAAGGAAGAAATTCGATTGGCCAAAAGGCATATGAAAAAATGCTCATCATCACTAATCATCAGAGAGATGCAAATCAAAACAACAATGAGATATCACCTCACACCACAGAGAATGGCCCATATCCAAAAGGGTAAAAGCAACAAGCGCTGGCGTGGATGCGGGAAAAGGGGACTCTCATACATCGTTGGTGGGAATGTCAACTTGTACAACCTTTCTGGAAAACTATATGGACATTCCTCCAAAGACTAGAAATTGAGCTCCCTTTTGACCCAGCCATATCACTCCTGGGAATATACCCTGGGAAGCCAAAATCACACAGCGGAAATACAATCTGCACTTTTATTTTCATAGCAGCACTATTCACAATAGCCAGAACCTGGGAACAACCAGTATGCCTGAGAACTGATGACTGGATAAAGAAACTGTGGTACATCTACACAATGGAATACTATGCAGCTGTTAGGAAAAATGAAGTTATGAAATTTGCCTATAAATGGATGGACATGGAAAGGATCATGTTGAGTGAAGTTAGTTAGAAGGAAAGAGAGAGATATAGAATGACTGCATTTATTTGCATGACATAAATATATCAGGTGATCTTACCAAAAGTGGAAATTACCACAAACTTGTGGGAGTCAGAGGTTAGGTAAGATAGAGAAGGGAACATGTGTGAATAAAAGTCAAAAGAGCTGATACCAACATAGTACTGAGTATTAAATACAGGCAAAAAATGCACATGATGGCTTCTAGGTGTATGTAGTGCAACCCACAATGTGTAAGAGAAGGGAAAGAGAGAGAGAGAGAGAGAGAAAAGAGATAAAGAATCTGTCATTTGGGCAGGCTATGGGAGGGGGAGGGAATTGGGGACATTGGTGGTGGGAAATGGGCACTGATGGAGGGCGGGGTGCTGTAACACTATGTGACCGAAACCTCTAAACATGAGCAACGTTGTAATTGTATATCTCACGGTGGTATAATAAAATGTTTAATTAAAAAAATAAAATAAAATGTAAATTAGATTAAAAAATAAGAAAATCACCTTTAAAATCAATTAATTACGTTCTGGGGCTGTACCCAGTTGTGCTCAGGGGCTATTATTGGTTCTGTTAAGTGCCTTAACCTTAGTACTATCGCATCCGCCCCTCCCCTCCAACACTATAGGATTATTTCTGATCTCTTTGAAGATATATGGTTAGTACTAGAGTGGGAAATATACCAAGCTTGCCGGAGAGGGAAGGATTGCCTCTCTTTTCCCACTCTTTCCTGATCTGCTTGGGGAATGTCTTATGGTTCCTTTGGAGCTTCTACTGACCTATTCACTCAGGTCCCTTGGCACACCTTAGTGGGGGTGTGGGTTCAGGCTAATGAATGCTTTCCTAGAAGCTGGTGTCCATAAGCTGGTGTCTGAAGCACCAGAAGTTGAAAGCTTTGGGAGAGGGGAGTGATTTTTGTCCTCTCTGCACTCAGAAAACATTGGCAAATTTACAGTGAATCTTGCATTCTGTGGTGATTCTTCAGGGCATGGGGTTGGCACTGGATTTTAAACACCGTGGTGAGAGAAGGCAACCATAGGAAATTCAATTCTGTGTCATGCACTCAGTCACTGTAACACTTCTTTTGGCTAAAGATTTTGGCTAAAGAATCTTTCATGGAGGAGAAAGTTCTGGCCTGTAAACAGGTTCTACAATGAAAATTGCAGAAAGGCAGTGGAAGGTTTTTTTTCTGGCAAATGAAGTGGATTTTCTTTGAAGTGATCTGGGTTAACATCCATGGATCTCTTGACTGTATCACAGGCAGGGAAACCTCAGGAGAGGAGGAGAATGGATTTCCAATCTTTGGAAGGGGAGCACAGAATTTTATTGATTTGATTGTAAAATATCTATCAACTTATTTTGAAAGTGGGTGAAGTAGGGTATTTTGATTATATCACATTTTTTTTTGTTTCTTTTGAGGGGACTTGGGGATGCTTGGGCCACACCCAAGCTATGCTCAGGGTTTATTACTGACTCTGTGCTCACTAATCACTCCCTGGTGGTACTCAGGAAATTGTATTTCATGCTGAGGATCACACTGAGGTTGTCAGCATGCAAGGCCAATGCCTTCATTCCTGTGCTATCTCTCCATTCCCCATATTATTTAGTTTCTTCAGCGATAACAATATGTCCATAGGTATTGCCAATCAACTAACTAAATGAAACCAAATTCAAAGAGAAACCAAGTCAGTTTCCTTGATATTATTCTCTTTTTAAATACCCAACTGAATTGGTCTGGGAAAATGGTTAAAGGACCTGGCGAGGTCATGGGAATGCTGGGCCTGTTGCCTGGTGCCAGTGTGGCGCTGAGTGGAGGGAGATGGACCTAGAGCTCTTCCCCTCTCAGTGCTGCATTATGGAACTAAGCACCGGCGTCTGCTCTAGTTTTACTGTATAACACCATCAGTTCCTCCCAGGCTATGCTGCATTGTTGATATGAGGCCCCACTTCCTCCTGAGGTCCTGGGTGTCAGAACTGCATGTTCATAGGGGAACTACAACATCTCATGCTGTACCTGGAGCTCAGAACACACCTATCAAATATTTGTTGGACCAAATGAAAGCAAGGACTAACCAGTTCTCAAAGCCTCTAATAGAATGCCTTGAACAGAAGTCCTTGAAAAGAGATATACAAGCAAATGATCAACGGAATGAATAGGGGGTTAGCATTTGTCATCACCATCTCCTCTCTCAAGGAACTTGTGCGTTTCCGTATCACACGGAGGAGGGCAGTGTGATAGGAATCATCTGGGATGCTATTTGCTCTGAAGACTCCTGGCCAGAATCCCAGAGACGCTGATTCAGTGAGCCCAAGTCTTTCCATATTCAACAAGCATCTTGGAGAACGCGAGACAGGCACCACAGACCATATTCTGAAAACACGGATGGAGACACCTGGCATTTGGCAGGTGCTGGTTCCCTCAACGGAGGGATTCTCAGAGCATGTGTCTCAAAGTCTGACTCTAACCAGGACAGGTATTGTAGGTTGGGGAGACAGCTTGGATGTGGTGGCATGCTCCAGGTCCTGAGTTCCATCCCTGACATTGCTTGTCTTCCTGAGCATTGCCTAGAAGCACTGGTGGCCCCTAAGCTTCCCACCACTGAGTTTGAGCAAGCAATGAACAATCGGACCTGCACTTCAGGTCAAGCTTAGATGGGAGCATAGCTTGCATTATCCTTCTTAGCCTCACCTCAGCACTTGTAGGTGTGACCCCTATACAGGAAAGAAAAGAGCAACTATACGTTTCATCAAAGAAACTTGGTTTTGGAAATGGAGAGTATCATGCTGACTGAGATTAGTCAGAAGGAAAAGGAGAGATACAGAATGACTGCATTCATTTGTGGGATATAATAAAAAATAGTATGAGACTATTATGAAAAGTCAGGCAAAATAGGGGCCAGGAGGACTTGTCAAGGGTTGGAATCTACCACGAATGTGTGTGTGTGTGGGGGGGGCGGGTATAGAGGGTAGGTAAGATAGAGAAGGGACCAGTGTGACAACCCCCACAGCACCACGGAGCCCCCCCCCCCCCCCCCCCCAGGGCGGGTTTGGGGGGCCCCGCCTGGCGGGCGCCACCGCCCACACGCCACCCCGGCGGGAACGACCCACGCCGACAACGAGAAACCATCAGATGCGGCCGCGTCCACTAAAATATGCTGTCTTTTATGCACTTTTCCACGAACGCAAAACACGGTGGGGGACTTTGAGGGGTGGGTGGGAGGTTTGGACACTTGGATCAAACTCTACATGAGCATCTTTCAATTGTATTCTAAATGTTTGTATTTGGGAAATAAAATAAATTAAAAAAATAATAGTTGGAAATAGTAACTCTATTGAGTATTGAGTAGATAAATAAATATTGAGTAGTTAAACCGAGTATTGAGTAGGTAAAGGGATATACATGATAACACATCAGTGTCTGTATTGCAAACCGCAATGTGCAAAATGCAAGAGAGAGAGAGAGCCTGCCATAGAGGAAGGTTGTGTGGGGTGGGTGGAAGAGAAAGGGGCACATGGGTGTTGGGAAATGTGCACTGGTAGAGCAACCAGTGTTGGAACACTGTTTGACTAAAATCCAATCATGGACAGCTTTGTAATATTTGGTGCACGGTGATTCAATTAAAAAAGAAGACCTGGTTGAGGCAGAAGATGCAATGCAGCTCCTTGGTGGCATGTGTATGGGCCTTCAGATTTTTTGAGATGAACTGGTAGCAGAAAGAAAGGCAGAACATGCTTCAAAAACAAGAAAGGAGAACTGAGTTGGAGCTAGGGAGACAACTCAAAGCACTTTGCATGTGGAAGCTTTGGGCTCCATCTGTAGCACCACATCGTCCCCCAAGTCTGGCAGAGAGATATCCCTGAGAAACACTTGGAGTATTCAAAATGGGCCCTGAGCACTGTTGGGTGTTGCCCACCCACCACTGAAAAAAACACAATATAGTTACTATTGCTGCTGCTGCTGTTGTTATTTTAGGCTATCCCCAGGTATGCTCGGGGGTTTACTCCTCATTCTGAGTTCAGGGATCACTACTGGTGTGTTGCAGGACTCCTCTAAGAGCCCCCTTCTCTACCTTAGAAAGGTTTTTCCAGGCAGATCTTAGCTCAAGACATTAGCATATAAAAGGGCCTAGGTGATGTGCTGGGAGAGATTACCTGAGGGCATTTGACCCTCCCTGCTTTCCATAACAGTGGGAGGGAGGTCTGAGTTGCAGGGGTATAATACTAGCCTGCTTCCTCTCTAGCGTGGCTCTTTTTGGGATCTCTCTTTGTGAGCTCTCACCCTTCTTGGGAGTCTTGTCTTTGTCTCCTCTTTACAGGGCCTTTACACGTGGTGACCGCCATCTTGGCCTACACGTGGCTGGGGTTCTAGCCGGGAATCCTAAGTACCAGGCTTTTTCTTTTGCTGATTTGTATGCCTGAACCTGTGATAAGTAAACCCTTTTTGAAACTGCATCGGATTCCTGAGTTTTCATCCATTCCTCGCAGGCTTCGGAGGTACAAGGGAACTAGCTTCCTGGCACTGTTGGGGACCCCGGCGGGGGCTCCCCGGCACTGGTGGGCTTGGGGAACCCTTTAAGGTGCCAGATATTGAATCCGAGTTAGTTGTATACCAGGCAAATGCCTTGTACTATTTCTCTAGTCCCTGAAAGGTCCCTTTTTAAGAAAAATTACTTTTTGGGTTACACCCATGATACTCTGGGGTTACTCCTGGCTCGGCGCTCAGGAATTACTCCTGGTGGTGCTCCGGGAATCATATAGAATGTTGGGGGATCAAACCGGGGCCAGCAGTCAGCAGCATCCATTTTTAGGAAGGAAGGAAGGGAGGAGGGAGGGAGGGAGGGAGGGAGAGGGAGGGAGGAGAGGGAGGGAGAGAGAGAGAGAGAGAGAGAGAGAGAGAGAGAGAGAGAAAGAAAGAAAGAAAGAAAGAAAGAAAGAAAAGAAAGAAAGAAAGAAAGAAAGAAAGAAAGAAAGAAAAGAAAGAAAGAAAGAAAGAAAGAAAGAAAAAGAAAGAAAGAAAGAAAGAAAGAAAAGAAAGAAAGAAAGAAAGAAAGAAAGAAAGAAAGAAAGAAAGAAAGAAAGAAAGAAAGAAAGAAAGAGAAAGGGAGATTGATGAGTTTTGTCAGGGAAATCCTGGATTTGAACTGACAGTAGCAGGAGGCTCCTCTGATGTGATGTGACTGGCTGGTGTGATGCCCACTGGCTGCTCTGTCTCCACACAGCTTCTGCAAAGGTTTCCACAGGGCTAGCACCTCCTCCATGTCACCATCCATGGGTGGATTTGGTGGGTCTGAACCTACACTGCTAAGTTCTGGTCCGAACTCTGCCACTAACCATGCCCCACATCTTCCCACTCCTGAGAAATGCAGACCCTTCAGTAAAGCTACTGGGGATTCACTGAGCCCCTGTCATGTGCAAAACATTATCTATAGAAACTCAGGGCCCTGCATCCTGCAGCTGTGAAGTCCCTTGCAGTTTACCTACTCCAAATGGAGCGCAATCACCAAAGTAAGCATTGTTGCATCTTAGCCTGTCCTGAGGACCAGGGACAGAAATGTCCTTTCAGAACAAACAGAGCACTTGGAAGAGTGTTGTTGAGAGTGCAGAGCTAACGATTAGTCCTCATGCTTCAGTCTGTCCCTAATGTTCTTCCAGGTTCTGTATAGAAGAGCAGCCGGCTGGGTGTACGGGGCCACCAAATAGAGCCTTTTTTTTTCCAGAAAAAATACTAGTCAGGGGAGCACATTTGGAATGTGAGAAGGCCTCTAGATTTGTGGGGGCTGGAAGAGAATGGGCTGTGTGCCCTGCATTTTACCAACACGTGTATGAGCCATCCAAGTGCACTGGCTTACAGCTTCTCTCAAAGGGGAAGAGAGCAGATACAAAGGTAGATAAGGGAACTAGAGTGTAGCTCAGTGTGCTTTGAGCAGTCATGTGGGAGTCTGAGCTTGTGGCTAGACAGCACGTGGTCCCTGAGCACCATTGGGGCTGATCCTGAGCACAGAGCTGGGAGTAACTCCTCAAACACAGGTGTGGCCACAAAACTAATAATAGTAGTGATGAGGATGATGATGATGAGGAGGAGGAGGATGAGGATGATGATGATGATGAGGGGAGAAGTATGATGAAGATGTTGGTGAGGAGGATGAAGATGAGGATGAGGATGATAATGATGATGATGATATTAGGGATGATGAGGAGGAGGATGATGATAAGGATGAAGATGATGATGAGGCCGATGAAGATGATGATGATAATGAGGATGATGATGATGAGAATGATTAGGATGCCAGGTCTGAGTGATTGGCACAATGGGTAAGACTGACTCTTGCCTTGCATGTGGCTGACCCTGTTTAGATCACTGGCATCGCATGTGGTCATACAAGCCCCTCCAGGAATGATCACTGAGCATAGAGCCAGGAGCAAGCCCTGAGCACTGTCACGTGTGCCTCTTCACTCCTCCCAAAAAGGTATTGAAGCAAGCTCATGTATGAAAAACAGGCCTCTCTTTCCAATCAGGAGGCATGACTCCTGACCCTTCCCTTTCTTTCCCCAGTCAAAAACGGACTTGGTTTTTTAAATAATACTTGGTTTACCAAAACCATCATGCAAAAACTTCAAGTTCCAAGGTGTCCCTTGAAAAGTTTCCACCAGGTCTGTAGAGAGAATTTGTCCCAGGCCTGTGGTCTCAGGGGCAGAGACACAACGAGTTAGGAAAGGTAAAAACCAAAAGTAGGTTAGTAAAAAATTACTAACCTACTCATTACTAAGGCAGAGTGATAGTACAGCAGATATGGCATTTGTCTTGCATGTGGCTACCCCAGATTCGATCCCTGGCATTTTATGTGGTCCCCCAAGCATGGCCACGAATGATCCCTAAGAACAAAACCAGGAATAAGCCCTGGGTACAGCCCAGTGAGACCCCCAAACAAACCGAACACCTCAAAAATATCTAGTTAGTCATATTATTTCAACACCATGGGTACAAATAAAAAGACTTAGGCTGATAAAGTGGGTTGTGTTGCCAAGGATCAAGATGATGACTTCAAGGTCATTTCTGACCACTCGGTCCCCGTCCTCTCTTATGCTCTGATGCTCGTCTCCTCATTTTGTATTAAGAACTGGTAACTTTGGCCAGTGAGTCCCTTAAAGAATCTCTGTAAGGGGGATGGGCAATGCAGCAGCTTCCTTCTGGAAATAAGCTTAGAGTGTAGAATTCCAGTGGCCACTGGTCCCTCTTGGTCAGTTTGGGACCACCACTCTTCACCACTGTGCCACAAAGGAGGCAAAAGTCATAGATTTGGAGCTGAGTGTGCCTTGGGTAGAACATAAAATTCTAGGAAGTAGATTGAATTATTGGAAATAAGTGGTGTAGTCTTATCTGTGACATAAGAGGAACAGAAGGATACTTCAATAATCCCATAGACATAAATATAACACTTCAGGAATTTTCCGTCTCCCTCTGAGTCTTTACTGAGGGAGTAGCAGCTCACTGCTAAGATGGAGGCAGGCTCTGCTCTCCGGCACCCTTCAGCCTTTCTTCCTCACCGAGACACTTTCAACCTTCCTGTGCTTTCTCAGCTCAGAACTGCCTTGGTCTTTCAGGGAGTTCCTGTGTCCGACACTTGCCAGAGTGTCAGTCTAAAAGTGCTCGCTTGCGTCCTAAAGAATATTTCTGCTACTTCCCACTGTTCAGAAGGATTTAGTCTACTGGTTACACTAATTTCTCTACCCTCGATGTTTATTTAGACACTGTCATTTAAAAATCTGTTAATATTAATTAGAATTTCAGGTAACCAATGTTTCAACTCCACTACCAGTGTCAGTGTTAGCCACATTAATTTAGTTGGTATTTATTTACTATTTATTTAATTACAGTAAACTACTGTGATTAAATACTCCCACTTTTGTTACTCAAAGATGACTTAATTCCATCTTCCCTCTTGACCATTCTTGTAGGGTCTTGGTGCGAAGACCACTGCTCAACTCTTCTTTCCATTGCTTTTCAACCAAGAGTTAGGAAAGTGTTTGGTTGGGTTATGCAATTGTTTGCCCTGATAACTAGTTATGCCTATATTTTTGCTTTAATAAAGAAGATGAATGGTTCATTCTTTCAAAGAAATTCTTATCAAACTTGACTCAGAAAGCGATTTTTAGAAACACAAACTAGGATAGGTAGAGAGCCTAGAGTTGGTGGTTGTACAGGGAGGCACTAGCGTATACCAAAACCATGACTGTCAATCAACAGGCAAATGGGGGAGGTATGTATGGGGAAGGAAGATTGAACCAGAGGTAGCACTAGGATAGGGGGAAGGTCATGGGCACTTGATGGTGGTATCGCGGTAACTTTGTATATCAATACTGTAAATTAAACACTGCTGTAGCCTTTTTACCTAAACTATTAAAAATACAAACCAGGAAAGAAACTGACTATAGTTTCCAAAACTGACTATACAGACCATTTAATAAATTGGTTATTATGCAATATTAAAGGTGAATCTCATCTTATTGTGTTTATCTTGAGCATAAAGGATAAGGACTTACTTATTTTATACAGTCAACATATCATTGGCTCTAAACTGTAAAAGGCTATGTTTACGCAACCACATGCCTCACACAGTTATCATTCCCGCCCACACTTGACACAAAATGTATCACAATCTATACATATACAAACATGTATCACCTCAATACATTATTTATGTATGCAGCTACATGACCCATATTCCAGATACCATAGACACCACTTCTAGACCACATATACACATGCACCACTTAATACACACAAGCACAACATACAATAAAATATTTTCTCTTTTAAATACATAGAAGTCATAATAAAATATTAGCAAATGTAGTATAATAAGCCATTAAAATTATATGGTGACAAAATAGAACTTAATTCAGGGTGATTCAATTTTAGAAAACCTATTAGTATAATGCACCCTTTTAATAGTTGAAGTAAAAATCCAGGATCACCACCACTGATACAGGAAAGGGATGCAATAAAATAGAACATTCATTTCTAGTAAAACAATAAGAACTAGCATTTATTTTACCCTTAGGTGAGGGGTATTATGTGACATGCTTTGTCCACATTTTCTCATTTAGTAGACCCTATCATCCTATAGATTGAGGATACTATTTATCATGTTCATTTCATAGATAGGAAAACTAAAGCTTAGCAAGGTTCAGGTTCTCGCCTCAGGTCACACAGCTAGGAAGTAAATTGCTTTATTGGAAATAAGTGGCATAGTCTTAACTGTGTCATAAAAGGAACATAATAATACTTCTGTAATACCATAGGCATATTTATCCCAGGTAATAGCATGATGATTAACAGAAAAACAATAAAAAACAATTTCCATGCTTCCACTGAAATTAGGAATAAGACAAGCATGTCCACTATCATTGCTATTTCAAACATTTCTTAGAAGAGCTAACCAATGAAATGGTTATGATGACCAATGAGAGGTATTAATATTGCAAGAAAGGTAGCAAAATCCTACTTGCTGCAGATGTCATGACAATTGCTTGAAATCCAAGAGAAACAACTGAAAATCCCTTTGAGACAATATGAGCATTCAGAAGCCTGTTATACATTTAACATTTTTTTAAAAAATCAATAACTTTCCTACATGTTATTGTCAGCTAAGCAGAAATTTTGATCAAAGAAAAGATCTTATTCACAATTGTAATGAAAAAATGAGATCTTAGGAACAAGTTAACAAAATTGTACATATCTATATTATATAAAGACAAAGGTACGATACTGAAAGACAAAAGATTTTATTCCATAGAGAGGCAGTCCCATTTTTGAATGGATAAAGAAAGAGTAAAGTGTTCCAATTCTTCCTATCTTCAGTGCTATTCTAGCAAAATACTAACAGGTTTAAAAAATTGGGGAGTTGTTTGAGTCCATACTTGACAGTGCACATGGGTTACTCCTGGTTCAGTGCTCATGGGTCACTCTGGCAGTGCTCAGGGCAGCCATACTGATGATTTAACTGGGTCTCCCATGTCTAAAGCATATACTCATCCTGTCAAGCTGTTTCTTTGGACCCTAACAAGGGTTTTATTTGGTTGTTTTTAAATAACTTGATGGATTTTAAGCTTAATTTAGAAGGCTAACCGGTGGCGGGATGGGTGCTGGAACACTGTATGACCAAAACCCAAATATGAACTTTTTAATTGTATATCTTTGTAATTGTAAAAATAAAAAATTTAAAAAAAAGTTAACAACATTAAGACAGGTAAAGGAGGAAACCCATCCACACCAGATATTACGATAGTCTATAAAGTTATAATAACTGAAACCATGTGGCTCCAAATTAATGAAGACTGGAAGGTAATAAAACAAAATAGGATGCTCAGAAATAGAACCCCAAGCATGTGACAAATCACACAGATTGCATTATGCACTATAGAGGTATTTCTAGGAGGAGAGATCAATAAATAATCTTGAGACAAGATGGCCTTTGTAATTTCTTTGGGGGAAGTGCGGGAGGCGTGACAGCAGTGCTCAGGACTTACTCCTGGCCCTGCACTAGGGATAGAGAGGCCTGGGGGACCATACTGGGTGCCAAGGATTGAACTAGAAATTGAGTGAGCCATGTGCAAGGCAAGTGCCGTACCCACAGTACTATTGCTCCAGTCCCAAGATAACATTTTGGGAAAATAGTAATACTAGACTGTCGCTTTACTCCCCATCATAAAAAGCATAAAAGCATATAAAAAGTCTAAATGAATAAAGGAAGCTGTAATTGTATTATAAGAAGATATTAGTATGCATTTTTATAAACTTGGAGTGACTAAGTTTTTTTAATTTTTATTATACCACTGTGAGATATACAATTATAAAGATGTTCATAATTGGGTCTCTGTCATAGTGCTCCAGCACCCATCCCTCACCATTGCCCCATTCCCATAACCAATGTCCTCACACTCCCTCCAACCCACCGCCAGCCTGCCTCTATAGCAGGCACCTTTTCTTTATCTCTTTCTCTTTTTCTCTCTCTGTCTCTATATTTTCTCTCTTTCTCCTCCCATACATCGTGACTTGCCATACAGATATTTGTGATTTATCATGTAAGTCTCTATGTGTGCATTCAATGGTGAGTTCTCATCTGACATTACCATTCCCCCATTCCCCAGCAGCCACCCCAATTTGTTACACCTACAATGATCATTACAGTGTATATTTGTGCCAGATCCTGGGAAGGACCTGGTACTAAACTTGATTATTATCTAAGTTTGTTGTGCAGCCACGCGCGCCAGCGCAGTTGTGGGTCTGGTCTGCCTCTTATCTGGATTTGTTGGATGCCATGGTTGAATCCTTGCATCCTCGGCGCCCCACACGCTGGGGCATGTAGATGGAAGGGATGGGGGGGCGATTCCTGCTCCAAGTCTGGCTGGCGTTGGCTCCTCCCCCATGCGTCTGCTGGCCCTAGGAGTTTTGCTGGACTTAGCCAGGGGCTGAGCATTTACCAAGGAGTGACTAAGATTTTTAATCATAAAAAAATCTATATTATAAAAAGAAAGGGCCAGAAGGACTAAAGAGATGATGCTTGCTTTGCATGCAGTCCACCTGATTGAGCTCTGGTACCTGATAGGGTCCCACAAACACAGAGACAGAAGAAGCCCCTCATCACAAGTGCAGACTCCAAAATTCAGAATATAAAATAGAAGGGTCGGAGTGATTGTCCAGCGGGTGGGGTGGTTGCCTTGCATGTGGTCCATCTGGGTTCAGTCCCAGGCATCCCATATGGTCCCCAAGTACCGCGGGGCAATTCCTGAGTGCAGAGCCAGGAATAATCCCTGAACATCGCTGGGTGCGACCCAAAAGCTAAATAAATAAGTAAATAAATGAATAAATGAATAAATAAATAAAATAGATTAAATGGGTGGGCCAGAGTGTGCAATAGGCTGAGCATATGCTTTGCATGCAAGGGGCCTCAGTTCAAGTCCCAGGACCTCATAGTCCACAAATGTGGTTGAGGAAGTAGGCTTTGAGAACTGCTATGTAGGACCCCAAAACAAAAATGGCAGGGGGCATGTTACTACATAAAATAATAACCTTCTGTGGTTAGTAGACATCAACTTCTAGCTGGACAATAAATGTGTCTGGGCTATATACTGTGAGCATGATAATGATAGTTAATAAGACTATTTTGCACATTTGAAAGTTGCTGAGACTAGTTCTTAAAAGAAAAATAGTAACTAGTGATGGGTGATAACCACATTTATTGGAATACTTCTCAATACATACATAGTAACAAATTTATAAGGTACACATCTAAAACTAACATACTAATATATGCCAATTAAGTCTCAATTTAAAAAGAGCTTCTGTGTAGCTAAAACAGAAGTGAAGGACAAGTCCAGGGGAGAGTATAGCATATGTAATAAGAATATTATTGAGTTCTCTCATAAACCAACAGCAAGTATAAATTAATAAGAAAAAAGATGAGCAAAGTAATAGAAAAATGGACAAAAATTCCTAGAAACAAATCACAGAAAAATTGCAAGCAATCAGTAAAGCAAGTACAAATTCGATCACTTCAATAACATTTAAGGAGATGTAAAATAAAATGAGAAATAAATATTTATCAAATTAAAAACAAATAAAATAGTGATGGCAATCAGTGTGGTGGAAAGCTTTTAAAAAGTATTGGGGTTAGGGAGATACAGCGGAGTGTCTGTGGGGGTCGAGATACCCCCAGCTCTGCCAGGAAAGACCGCTGAGCAATGAGTTTGGAGTTTAGGTGGTTGCCCTAAAAAAAAAAAAAACAGTTAGTTTGAATATAAATAAAATGTGACAGTTACTAAAAGAAGTATCTAAACGTGGATCTATTAAAAATTTGGAAGTTCTAGGGGTCAAGCTGTGTGCTCCATCAGTCCCTGCAGAAAGACAAGATGAAATCCTGGTCATGGCATTTCACGCTGTGAAATTTGGACTTAGTGGACTTAGGTTTGCTGTAGGTGCAGTTGTTAATTTGAAGTTATCTGGACTGGCTCAACCAACCTAATCTAATAGGACAGGTGCCCTCAGAGACGATGGTTCTGAAAGACTCTGGGATTCTGCCGGACGTGGGAGGCCGAACTGTGGAACCGCCAGCCCAGAAACGCCAAAGATCCCCAGCAAATAGCCAGAAGAAAAGGAGAGCACCGGGAAGGCCTCCTCCAGCCCCCCAGCCGCGCTTTAGCGGGCATCTTAATGCCAAATTTCTAACCTTCAGTAACGCAGACAGCCCATCTTTGCTGTTTGGGGCCACCCAGTTTGCGGCGCTTTGTTAGAGCAGTCACGGGAGACTTGTAACAAGGGCAAAATCCACATTTAAGAATTTAGGCCACCAAAGATTCAATTATATGTACTTTAAGACCTCCATTTCATTGATTGCAACAATGGAACTACTGGCTACCATACATCAGTAGAGAACTGTTTAAATAAATTATGATACTTTAATGGACTACTAAGTTGTGGTTAAAAGCAACAAAGTAACTAGAAGTGCAAGAAGAGGAGATAGTCAAGATAAATTGCTAAGTTTCAAGTTCAAGTTGTAAAGTGCAAGTGGAGTGTGGTGCTAAATTTACCTTTTAAAATCAGTAAAATGTTCAGATGAGGCTAAGGAAAACATTCAAGTAACTTTCCCCAGGTAGCTCTTTGGTGCTGGAGGCGAATCTAATGAGGGACTTTTTTTACATTGACTATCTGTAAGATTGAATACTGTTGAATTGGCACGTGTTACTTTGTCTTCAGAAAACTATATTTATTATACATTTTGTGAAGGGAGAATTCTTTCTCACTTGAGCTGAACTCTGCCATTTTTGAATGCACTTTCTTGGAGTATGGAAACAAAAAATCTCTCCCTTTTCCAAAACTTCCCTGGGAAAAATGAGGGACTTAGAAGGACACAGTAAGGAACTATTTACTCTCTTTTCTGTTCTTCCTGAGAGCCTATTCACCTTCATTTATACCCACTATATGCTCTATTTTGATTTCCAGAATCTACATTGCCTCATGTAAGACAGGGAAAAGAGAATTGCCAGGGGTAGCATCACAGAGAGGAAAATTTCCAGAAAAACTATAAAAAGCTTCTGCCAGGACTTACATATATAAAAATCTGGGTCATTTAGTATCAGAATAAACCATCTTACATGTTCCAGCAACCTCCAAGGATAAGCTATCAGAAGGCAAAGTCATACACTGCCATTTTCGTGACTCCAACAAGAAAACTTAAAATTATGTCCATTGTTTAATAACCCAAGTAAGTGTATACACATTTGTTTTATATTTCCATTTGCAGTGATTAAGAAAAAGTAATAAGGAAAACAAAAAGCTAATACTTAGCTCTCTAGGAAGCTTTCACTGCCCAGATAGACTCAGTATTTAAGGGGTTGGAATAATCAAGATTTTCTTCTCTTCTTCTTTTCTCCTGAAAGCGTTTAAGCAAGGCCACCCACAGCCTACAGGTGTTCGAAGTCAGCTAGTGGTTTATTCACACACAGAGTAAACAGAGGAGAGAGACTGAGTGTGGGGGGGTGAGATTTGTGGCCTCACTTCAGGCTCTCTGGGACACCGGAAGGGGCTCTGCACTGGGAATTCTCCACCCATTCCCCACACACACACACACACACACACTTCCCTAAGTTCAGAAATGATTGGCTACATTCTAAGAGAAACAAATGCTGCCCTAGGCTAATTAATTGAGTGCAAAAAATAGTTTCTCAGATCACTGAGAGGTGAGATAACTCTGCTGAAGTTGCTTCACTCTGGGAACAGCTCTTCACTCACTCTCGCTGGACTTTCAGAATTATTGTTTTCTAGTAATCCAGGCTGTTCGTAACTACCTCCCTCCAGCGAGAAGAGAGAAGGCAAGAAACAGAAACTGTCAGTTAGAGGAATATTTATCAGAATAGATTTACACGAAGGTAGGGCTATTGCTATATGACTGCAGTCTGCATTTAGGCCAAAAAAATGTATGTCCTATATTCCACATTCTCTCCTTATGATCTAAAGTTCTAAGGTAAGTCAGAGTGACATACACTGGGGAATCCACTTTCTGTGTTCTTACTCTCTCCTTTCTCTCTCTCTCTCTCTCTCTCTCTCTCTCTCTCTCCCACCCACCCCCATGTTTTTTAAAAGCTGGTAACCAGCATTAAAGACAATGTGGTCAGTATCCTTATAACTAAAATGCAGCTTCACGCTGCTCGTGAAAATATGTAGTCAATTAGCTGTAATGTGGTCCAGACTCCCTTTGATATTCTAAAATAAAAACATTCCAAGTTATTTACTCAAGGAGGCTTGTTTCTCAGCACGCCCAGTAGCTGCTGTTTTTAATAATGCTGCTTTTAAACGGGGCATTCTGAGCGGGGAGAGGGGTGTTTCAAAGTCATGAACAACGATCACTGGATTGTTTTGGATCATCAAACCTCACATTTAGATAGAACTATCATGGATTCATATCCTCTACACAAATTTAGCATTTTTAAAACAGTCTTTTCTCTTTTCAGACCCTGGAAGAGAACCAGGTGAGGAGATGCCTTCTAAGAATGTCTGACCTTAGAAATACTCTCCATAGTAGCCAGTGGAACCGCCCTTGATACAGCATTGATTGAGGAGTTGTTCCAGATGCTTCTTCTTGGACAGGACTGTCTGCCCAAGAACCTCCTGGTGAACATTAATTGAAAAACCCTGATTTCACCCTGATTTGAAGGGAGAAACAATGGGAGGCAAATTAGTGGGTTCTACAGTATAGAAACCCCTAATTTGGGCATCAAGGCTTCTCTTCTGTAATAGATGTATGGGGCTGTCCTCATTTCCTGCTGAGTGACCTCAAGCCACATTGATAGAATAATAGTTGATAGATGATCAACTTCTTTGAACTTGTCACTGCCTTAAGCATTTATGCACAGCTACATTGACTTGGTTTTCTAAAACAATTTAGAAAGCCCAGAGCAGGGGAGTTGGCTCAACTCTGAAGGAAGAGTCCAGGCTTCTTTCCCGAACTGGTAAAGATCTCTAGTTTCTCATCCTTCCAGTTAAAATTATTTTAGGTTCCTCCATACTAAAGTCACTGCAATCTAACAGCCTGATTTGATTTTGAATGGTCTCTCTCTTGTTGGTAAAAATTCATCAACTCAAAGTTTAGTCCCCAAGTCTGGATGTTTCTTCTCTCCCCTCGTCCTGAGTCCTCCTGGCGCTGACTGGGGGCTGCTGGCTCAGGCAAGGCCATAGCTGAGGACTTTCTCAAATGGGCGATCAACCAATAGCCTCAGTTCCAAGAAGTGCAAAAGGTTCCATACAAATAAACCCAAATAGAAGAACACCAAGACACAGTGTAATTAAAGTAGCAAAAAATCAAAGCTAAGTAAAATTTCTGAAGCAGCAAGAACAAAGCAAAAACTCACATTAAGGGAACCCCTCATCAGACTCATAGCACATTAGATGAAACTCTACAGGATAGGAGGAAATGGTGTGCTCTAGCCCACACACTGAACAAAATAAGCATCTAAACAAGAATTACTCTTTCCAATTTGAAGGTTATCATCAAAGTTTGAAGGAGAGTAGTGAATAACAAAACAACCCAATTCTTCTCCTAGTAGAACTGAGTTTTCCAAACGGGGTGTGAATGGGTAGGGTTGGTGGAGTGGGAAAGAAAGGAAAGGTGAGAAGAGCCCCTCGAGACAGTGGGACTCTGCTTGTGGTATATGCCTAGAACATAAGCATTAATGATATTATAAGTCATAACTCAATAAGAAGCCAAAACTAAAATATACTTAACAGCACAAAAAGTTCACTAAAAGCATCTTCATAGTATGCTGTGACATCTCCATGAGGGTTTATGGAAAACAAAATATACAGGGCAGATTTTTTACTGAGCATTCTCCTAGGATTTTTTTTTGTTTTTAGGGTCACTCCCAGAAGAATTCAGGGGCTACTCTGAGTCTGGGCTCAGAACCCTCTTTTACAATGCTCTGAGGATCAAGCATCAAACTCAGGCCTCCTGTAAGTACAGCATCTGTTGCAGTCTCTAGAGCTCTCTGACCAAGGCTCGGAGTTCTGATGGAGAGAGAAGTTTTTTGTTTGTTTGCTTTTGGGTTTCTGGGCCACACCGGAAATGCTCAGGGGTTACTTTTGGTTATGCACTGAGGAATTACTCCTGCTGGTGTTCAGAGGATCATATGGGGTGCTGGAGATCAAACCGGGGTCAGCCACGTGCAAGGCAAATGCCCTACCAGCTGAACTAATACTTAGGCACCAGAGAGAAAAGTTTTCCCTACAATAGCAAATAAAACAGACAATGTAAGTACTCCAAAATTTTTTAGTCCAGTCTGTAAAAGATTCCTGTTGGAAGTTCTGGAGAAATATTAATAGGAACCAGGAGTAGATAGCACTTTGGCTGGGCCTCGAGTTAGAACGACGAAGAGAAAAGGGAAAGATTCATTGGGAGGACAGAAAAATCCAACCACTGAGGCAAGAACTACCAGGAAATAATCAGAATCAAGAAGGAGACTTCCCTGGATGGAATAGGGCAGCCCATTACTAAAAGCCATCAGTGCTCAGCCGAGAGATTTGCACTTGATGCATCTGAATGTATTTTGTCTACATGAGAAGAGTCTTCTGAAAACCCCTCCTTGGAACTTTATCTTATTTTTTAATTATTATTAATTTTTTTTTTGCTTTTTGGGTCACACCTGGCAATGCTCAGGGGTTGCTCCTGGCTCTGCACTCAGGAATTACTTAGGCGGTGCTTGGGGACCACATACAGTGCTGGGGATCAAACCCAGGTCAGCTGTGTGCAAGGCAAACACCCTCCCGCTGTGCTATCACTCTGGCCCCCTCCTGGAACTTTAGAATTGTATGTCCCAAGTGACATTAATTAGCAACAAATGGCTTCAGAACATGTCAGAGTCTTAATGGAGATAAGCTAAAGCATAAAAGATAATCTAGATTTCAAAGATTTAGTACCAAAAACTAGGAATTGAACTCATATTTCACCCAGCAATACCGCTCCTGGGAATATACCCTGGGAGGCTAAAAACACACAGTAGAAACACCATATGCACTTCTATGTTCATAGCAGCAATATTCACAGTAACCCAGAATCTGGTAACAACCAGAGTGCCCGAGAACTAATGACTGGATAAACTGTGGTACATCTACACAATGGTATACTATGCAGCTGTTAGGAAAACGAAGTTATAAAATTTGCCTATAATGGATGGACATGGAGAGGATCATGCTGAGTAAATTAGCCAGAGGGAAAAGGGCAGATATAGAATGACTGCATTCATTTGCAGGGTATAAAAAATAGTATGATACAATATCCAAGGTCAGGCAAAACATGGATCAGGAGCTTTTGTCAGTGGGTGGAATATACTGCAACTGTGGAGGGGGATTAGGTAAGAAAGAGAAAGGACCAGTGTACTAATAATTGTTGGAAATGATAATGCCAGCCTAGAACTGAGCATTGAATGTTGACAAAGGGATATACATGATAACATCTAAATGTATACATTGCAAGCCACAATATGTAAGAGAAGGAAAAAAAAGAAGTAGAAGAAGAGGAGGAGGAGGAGGGGAGGAGAAGAAGAAGAAGAAGAAGAAGAAGAAGAAGATGAAGAAAGAAGAAAGAAGAAAAATGAAGATGAAGAAGAAGGAGGAGGAGAAGAAGAGGAGGAGGAGGAAAGAAGAGAAGGAGAAGAAGAAGAAGAAGAAGAAGAAGAAGAAGAAGAAGAAGAAGAAGAAGAAGAAGAAGAAGAAGAAGAAGAAGGAGAAGAAGAGGAAGGAGGAGGAAAGAAGAGAAGAAGGAGAAGAAGGAGGAGGAGGAGGAAGAAAAGGAGGAGGAGGAAGAGAAAGAAGAAGAGGAGGAAGAGGAAGAAGGAGAAGAAGAAGAAGAAGAAGAAGAAGAAGAAGAAGGAGAAGAGGAGGAGGAGGAAAGAAGAGAAGAAGGGAGGAGGAGGAGGAGGAGAAGGAAGCTGGGGGAGGGAATCTGGGACATTGGTGATGGGAAATGTGCACTGGTGGAGGGATGGGTGTTGGAACATTTATGACTGAAACCCAAACATGAACATCTTAGTAACTGTATATCTCACCGTGATATAATAAAAAAATGGAAAAAAAGAAAGATTTAGTACCAAAGCTATCTCACTGAAATATTTTATGATTCATCATTAATTGAAATGATATTTCAATACATTAATGATAATATTTCAATACATAATACAAAATACTTTTTGAAATTTATTTTATCTACTTATTTTAGCCTTTATGGTAGAAAACGTCAATTTACAAAGTTGCTGACTGCTATTTGGATAGCACTATTCTAGAGTTATTTGCTTGAAGAGCCAACAGATAACCTGGGGAGAAGCAGGAAGACCATGAGGTAGATAGTTGGGAGATGTGCAGGAGTACAGAATTGATAATATATCCCTTTTGCTTACACACACACACACACACACACACACACACACACATGAGTCGTGAATGTTCACTAAAGCAGGAGAGTCAGGCAAGGAGACTTGATTGTGGGAGAAGGCAGCAGGTTTGTTGTTAAGGGATATTTGTGTGTGCAACAGTAAAAGATTTTTGATAAAGTGTAGTTTGCATCATTGCCCCATTAGGAGAAATTCTGAATGCACGCTAGTCAGTGTTGTTACTTAGAAATCAATAAAGTTTGTGGGTTTAAAAGAGGGGGAGAGGAGTGTCCATCAAGACCTGAGAAAGCAGGTAATGTAAAGCAGAGCTACGATTAAGAACCAAAACCATAAAAATCATTAGGTCCAAATGAATGACAGAGAACTTCCATACTCTAGGAAAACATTGATGGTGGCCGCACATCTCTGCAAATTGCAGGGCCAGAGAGAAGTCACCCCCTGGTCTAAACAGCATTGAGATGATTCTAGTTACCAGACAGCAAGCTGAAAGCTATGGCTCTGTTCCAAAAAGGAGTGATGCTCTTGAGGAGAACTAGTGAACCCACACACTCTCCTGGAGAAGAAAGAGGTTTCTGGCAGTTTCTTATTCTGGATCCGGAGTCAAAAGTGATTTCTGGCATTCTGGGATAACTCAGTAGTGAAGGCCTTGGAGGCCTTAGGCTCTGTGCTCAGAGCTGGCACCACCTCACAGTGCCAGGAAATCCTGCTCCTGTGAGTCTCTGCAACCAGAGAGGCATGAGATTTCTAGAGTACCACAGGCAGGTGTGCAAGCACTGCAAGGGAGTGTGCAAATGCTAAAGTCACTCAGTCCTTGTGGGTACGACACCAAGTATGTAAGTGCTATAACCAAGTGTGTGTGGAGGAGAGGAGAAAAGGAAATAAATGAGGAATAAAGTGACAGATTCCTGAATTAAAAAGAAAAGCAAAGATGAAAGCTATTTCTATTTTTTACTCATACATTTATATACACATATCTTTATATATTAAATGTATTTAAAACAAATATACAAAATGTATATAATTACATGTAATCATATATTTATATAGCTATATACATATATTTAATGTATTTAAATATCAATATGTAAATGCACAACGTATAATGCTCTATATAATTATTATACCGAGTCTCTTATAGAACAAAGTTATGTGACTACAAAACTTCCACTGATGGCACTGTCTATAATATGACTCAACTCTAATGAGCTACATCACTCAAGAGACCTTTGTTTTTCTGAGCATTTTGAGGGATATGTTTGTGCAAATTTGGTAGCATCTGAAACATTTACCCTGCCTTCCTTCCCTCGTCCCTGTGTCCCCCAGTTCAGGGTTTGGATGTCAATTTCTGAGAGAAGGGGAGCTATGAAGTATGAGCAGAGGAGAACAATTTGGATGCAAAAGGTGGGCTGGAGGGGGATGAGCAGAGGGGAGGTAAGACTAGGGGAGGGGAGACAGGCTCCTAGTGTTGTGATGTGATTGTTTCCTTGTAACCTCACTGAAGCTTAAGTAAATTCTCCTGAATTCACCATAAACTGGCATGAGTGGTCTCATTTAAACAACAACAAAGAGAATGAATTTTGTCTCAGATAATCTCCGGAGAAATATAAAACATTATCAAATGACTGTAGCAGATAATCTGCGGAGAAATAGAAAATGACTGCAGTGAGTTCCACTTGATATTGGGGAAAAGAGAAGACCAGACAGAGAAGACAGACTTTTTTGGTTTTGGTTTGTGTTTTTGAGCCACACTGGGCAATGGTTAGGGGTACTCCTGGCTCTGCACTCAGGAAATGTTGGAGCTCAGCAGGGTTCCCGACAGATATTGGGGTTTGGCAAGATTCCTAGCCATGCTCGGGGCTGACGTCCTTTCCCCACTTTGTCCTTAGTGGACAAAGGAAAATCACAGGCTCTTGAAAAGCCTGAAGCTCTTTCTTTTAATCTCTCTCCACTCACTCCTCACTCCACCTAACTACACACACACACAACACACACACAAACACACACACACAGAGTCAAGCCAAATCTGCTAGAGAAATATACTTTGCAAAAGGTTTGGGGAAGGGAGTAACAAGAGGTAATGG
This sequence comes from Cryptotis parvus, assembly GCA_021461705.1. Classification (NCBI taxonomy): domain Eukaryota; kingdom Metazoa; phylum Chordata; class Mammalia; order Eulipotyphla; family Soricidae; genus Cryptotis; species Cryptotis parvus. The sequence goes on from JAJIBD010024155.1 coordinate 27,120, forward strand.
ATTTGGGGCGGAGCAATAGTCCAGCGGGTAGGGTATTTGCCTTGCATGCAGCTGGCCCATGCCGGCGGAGTTCGATCCCCAGCATCCCATACGGTCCCGCTAGCACTGCCAGGAGTAATTCCTGAGTGCAGAGCCAGGAGAAACCCCTGAGCATTGCTGGGTGTGACCAAAAACGAAACAAAAGGAGGTAATGGACTTAATCCTGAAACAAGAGGTGATAAAAAGTTCCCCCATCATGGTCCAAACCACCAGGGTACTTCCTCTAGAGCTGGATCTTGTTCTGGGCCTACAGGCCCATTCAGCACAAGAGCAGAACCCTGGCATGTTGTTTTCTCCTCTCCTTAGCTGGTAAACAATCATCTTAATAATATTTCTAGTTTTTTTTAAACATGGTAAGAGAGATAAACATTTATCTATGCCGGGATTAAACTTATGGGGAGTTTAACTTTATTCCTGGGGACATCTAATCATATATTCCAGACTACATTCCTCTGTCCAGGTGGTTTATTCCCTAATCCCCACAGGATCCTTTATCAGGTAGTTGCTTATCTTTGGATCACACAGTGTTTGTTCCATGACCACATTCTTAGCTTAGTGCATAGCCCAGGACATTTAGTCTGTCTCATGTCAAGTCCAAGGAATCTTACTCATGGCTTGTCCTGGGTTCATCCAGTCCCAGGATGGGACCCTTCTTTTGAGTGTAAGGAACTGGCAAATAAGGGTAACTGAGGCTTTAAGTTAGGAATATGATGGATACCAAGAAGTAACTAATTCAGTTAATTAGCTCCTATATCACAAATGCATTGCCTTGATTGTCTTCCCGTGTCTTTATAAAAATCCTTTGTACTAGCATAAGAATATGTGAAGGCATACAGGAAAGAGAGAAGAGACCCCCCATTCACAATAAAAAAAAATCCAGAGCTGGCAAGTAGGAGACAAAGGGCTGCAAACAAAGGGTAATCCAACAAGGAATTACTCCTGGCACTGCTCCTGGAACCATATGGGATGCCAGGGATCAAATCTGGGTCAATCATGTTCAAGGCAAGCATGCTATTCACTGTACTATCTATCTCTTCAGCCCCAGAAGACATATATTAAAAAAAAATTAAATGCAGAACTTGAAGTTTAGAGATACAAAAATTGTGCCATGAATAGCATGTTGGGAACTATTGTTCTTACCCAGCGCTCCTGATCTAGCCATTTAGATCCTGCCAGAAGGACTCAGGGGAGGCCTGATGCTTGGACCATGGAGCACCACAGTCTTCCTGGAAGGAGCATTTGATTTTCCCAAGCCCATCCCAACCTTTTCCAGAAAGTTCTTTGGTGTTTGTATAGTGTTAGCTGTCTTCAAGCCTGTAGGGTGGAAAGACTGGACAGGAAGATGCTGGGGCTGCAGACGCTGGCACTAGAGCTGCTTCAAAGGCAGACTTTAGGGGAAGACGAGGAGGCTGAAACAGTCAGAAGAGGGAGCCAGGGAAAATGGGAGGAGTGGGATCATGATACTTGCTTTCCTGTTCTCCTACTCATCTGTTAGTATTGGCATGAATAAGCTTCTGGAATTTAGCTGAGCACAGAGGTTTTTTTTTCCTGTTTCTTCTTGGGCTCCATGTGTTAGCTGAGGATTCCCACACACAGCTTGCTCTGTAGTTGGCAATGTGCATTTCTGTCCCTGTAGGGAAAGGAGTGGGGGACTGGGGGAGTCGTTTGGGGGAGAGAGAGAGAGAGAGAGAGAGAGAGAGAGAGGAGAGAGAGAGAGAGAGAGCGCACGCACAGGAACAAAGAGACTCCAGAAAAAAGGAGGACTCCTCGGCAGAGGACCTGAAGTGTCCTAAAAGTCTCTCTGAGGTGACCAGCAAAACTGCTTACTCCAGCAAGAATCACCTTGGTAACCAGCAGAGTCAAAGGAGTTTAGTTTTCAAGAGAATCTTATGATGCAGGTAGTTTTGAAATATGAATATGAATTCTGTATATGTATGCGTCTGGACAGAGTGTGCTATGAGTAGATATACACACATGTGAGTGTACATAGTTGTACATGTGAGAATATATGTTATATATGACATATTCAGGGACTTGGCTGATTTTCAAATCTTCACAGAGATCTTTCTCAGGTTATTTCTTGGTTGCCTGTATTGTCACCATGCTGATGATCAAGTGGGCTGAAAATATGAAACTCACTGAAACGAAGATGGATTTTCTTTTCAGGAAACGGTGCTGTAATCAACATGGCAGAGGGACAGAGCTGTCTTCCAGGCAGTGACATTGTCATGGAGGGTCATCGTGAACCTGGGCCTTGGCCTCAAATTGTCATGTCAATCAGATGCAATTCTCTTAAGAGTAATCAAGTTCCAGATCTAATGGCTACAATCCCCACCAGAATATTTGTTAGTTGTAATATTGAAGCTCTTCCCCCAAAGAAAGGAAGCATACTATTTATTTTATTATACCACCGTGAGATATACAATTGCAAAGCTGTTCATGACTAGGTTTCAGTCATACAGTGTTCCAGCACCCATCCCTCCACTAGTGCCCATTTCCCACTACCTATCTACCAGTGTCCCAGATTCCCTCCCCTCTCCCCCCAGCCTGCCTCTATAGCAGGCACTTTTCCTCTCTCTCTCTCTCTCTCTCTCTCTCTCTCTCTCTCTCTCTCTCTCTCTCTCCCTCCCTCCCTCTCTCTCCCTCCCTCTCTCTCCCTTCTCTTATACATTTGCATACATACATTTAGGGGTTATCATGTATATCCTTTGCCTATGTTCAAGCATACACTTTTTAAAATTAAAGTGCAGAATTTGAAGTTTAGAGATACAAAAAGTTGTGTCGAGAATAGCATGTGAGAAGAACTGTTATTCTTACCCAACACTCCTGTTCTGGCCACCTGGATCCTGCCAGAAGGACTTAGGGGATGCCTGATGCTGGGACCCTGGGGCACCACAGTCTTCTTGGAAGGAGCAGTCAACTTTTCTAAAGCTCTTCCCATATTGATTTTTGTAGAGGGTAAGAAAGTGACCTGATTTTATTATTTTGCATGTCCAGTTTTCCTTACACCATCTATTGAAGAAAGTATGCTTTCCTCACTATATATTCTTTGTGTTATTTTGTGTTCTTTTCTGACTCTTTTGCCAAAAATGAATCAAATATATATATATATATATATATATATATATAATTTCATTCTATACTACCTATTCTGTTCCATTAATCTATGACTATTTTCATTCCCTTCCCTTTGTTTTTGTTATGATCATAATTGTGATATCCAGAGGTAGCATGTTAGGTGGTTGTGCACAAGGATGGAGAGTGTATACTTGTTAAGGTGCCAGGGGTTACAGTGGCAGAGTTGGGATCAGACTTAGCACTGTGGGATGGTATCAGGAATCAAACTCATACCTGAAGCGTAGACAGTCTACGACAACCCTGGGGCTTAACATGCTATTTTGCTTACTATAGTTTTACAATAGAGTTTTGCCCAATTTCATCTGATCATTTGACAGGGACTAGTAATATCTCATTCTTGTTTTATTTTCCATTTCATGACAACATTACAGGTGATGCTGACGTATATGTTTATTTGCTGTCTGTCCATCTTTGATGATGTTTCTGCTAAGACCTTGGGCACGTTAAAAAGTAATCTTCTTAAAAAACAGCTCATTTTCTCATCTTTGCTCTTTCAGAATTATTTGTGTTAGGTAATCTATGATACCTAACATATATAATAGGATAATAGTCCTTCATCAGATATGATATATCTTTTGAAACTATTTTCTTCAAGTATGTCAATTCTCTCTCATTCTATGACATCTTTCACAGGGCAGATTAAAAAAAACCCAAGTGAAGTCCAGTTCATCAAATCTTCCTTTTATGCCACACACCTTTGGTGTCACATCAAAAGGTAATGGCTGAGCCTGGAGAGATAGTACAGAGTTTAAGACATTTGTCTTGCATGTGGCTATTCCTAGTATGAATTCCAGCACCACATGATCCCTTGAGTATCAGAGGAACTAGCCCCTGAGTACTGCTGGGTGTTGTCCCAACTCTCTTTCTCCTGCCCCCCAACAAAGAGTAATTGCTAAACACTAGGTCAAGAAGGCCTGTTCCTATGTTATCTTCTAGGAGTTTCTGAGGTCAGTGATTCCATTTTGAGCTCATTTTTAGGTAGGGTATAAAGTTACGTCTAAATTAATTTTATTGGTATGTTTGTATGTGGAGATTCAGTTTTTTTAAAAATTTTTTTATTATACCACAGTGAAACATACAGTTACAAAGGTGTTCATAATTGGTTCTTGGTAATACAGTAACCAGCACCCATCCCTCCACCAGTGCCCCCATCACCACCACCAGCATACCCACACCCTCCCGCCCACCCCCAGGCTGCCTCAGTAGCAGGTAACCCCTTTTCCTCTTTCTTTCTCTCTCTCTTCTCTCTCTCTCTCTCTCTCTCTCTCTGTCTTTGCATGGAGAGTCAGTTTTTCCAATGCAGTCTGTAGGAAAGAATCTTTGCATGACTCTATTAGTTTTCCTCTTTGTCGAAGATCAATTGACTGTGTGGTTCTGCTTCTAAGTTCTCTACCTTGTTCCATTAATCAGTTTGCCCTTTCGTTTGTCAAAGACACATTGCCTTGATTACTACAGCTTTCTAGTTAGCCTTGAAGTTGCTCATGTCATGCTTCAGCTGGTTGTTTTTCCCCCACAATATTGTATTTACTGTTTTAGGTCTTTCATTCCCTATATAAACTGAAAATAAGTTGGTTTATGTCCATAAAATCACTTTCTGAGATTTTTTATTTGGATTGCATTGAATCTACAGATCAAGTTTGGAAGAACTGTTTTCACAATATTGATTCTTCTTTCCAATTAAAATTATGTCTTCATTTATTCTGTTCTTTGATTTCTTTGTCAGAGTTTTATCATTTTCCTCACATAACTTGTACACACTTTTGCATAACTTATGACTATTCTTTTTATCGGGGGATGCTAACATAATGATATTGTGTTTCAAATTTCAAATCCCACTTGTTGACATATAGAAAGGCAATTTACATTACGTGCTAAATCACAAATTGACCTTATATCCTAAAACCGTATTATAATGACTTATTAGTTCCAGGAGATTTTTGTTGATTTTTTTCTGATTTCCTACATAGAAAATCATGTTGCCTGCCAAGTTTCCTTCTCCCTCATATGCCTCTATCTTCTTTTTCTTCTTATTTTTGTATAATTCAATAAACTTTATTATTGATATTCTCATCCATCAGCACACTGCCAAGCAGAGATTTAGTTAGAATTTAGTCCCAATATAGTCTTTTTTTTTTTGTTTAAATAATGATTTATTTTAAACACTGTGATTTATAAAGTACAAACTTTCACAATACAGTTGCTGGAAAGATTCATCATTCACACCGACCCCACCACCAGTGTGCCCCCCCCCCACCAGAGACTCTCATTTCCCTCCCACCCTCCATCCCCATCCCGATGCCTGCTCACTTGGGCAGGCACCAACTATGTTGACCCCTATAGCTCATATAAGGGAATAGTAATGATAAGGTCATGTCTTTTTTTTTTCTAGGCTGATGTGTGGGAGTCTGGCCAGTTTCTGTTCTTGGATTCACTTTCTGGGTTTCCAGACAGTGATTTTCTACTGACAATCCCAGACACTCCATCACTACAGCTACTGACAACACTTATTTCACAGTTATCTTAACGTCTATTTTAGTTTTTCCTATTCATACACTGAACAATCCATTCTATATTGGTTGTTGGAGCTAATTCTCTAAATACGGTCGATGAACATGGTGTTAGACAAAAGTCAATGGAGTTCCTTAAATCTCCATTGTGCCATTTGAGTCTGCTGTATAGGAAATTACCAAGGTGGCCCCCCAGACCATACTTTGTGCCCACACACTTTGTTTCCAGAAAATGTGATGGGATACCAATTAGATGAATATGCTAGGTTTTTAGATAACGCTCAGTGCTTGGAGGCCGCACGGATGGGAGGGTACAGGGGACTCTGCTGAGCTGTGGAGTCTGGACCTTGAAAGTGTCTGCAGTTGTGATGCATGAGGTTTTTTGGGCTCTGAGTGTCTGACAGGGAGGCAGGGAGAGCCTGGACCTGCCCCCACTTCCAGGACACCTCATTAGTCTAACACAAGCTGAGCCTGCCTCAGCTCAGCCCTGGTACTCTAGCTGTTTCCCAGCAGGTCGCAGTTCTGGGTAGGACCAACAGGCTTTGCTGGAGGGCGTTGAGTTGGGGGGAGGCCCCCCAGTCTAATTTCTTTTTCTTAACCTATAGTGTTAGCTAGGGCTTCCCTTAGGATGTTGAGAATGAATAGACTTGAAGGGACACGGTTTTGTTCCTGATCTTACCGGGAATGATTAAGCAGGATGTCAGCAGTAGGCTTTGGGGTAGATATTTAACAAGTTAAACTCTTAAGTAGTTATGTAAATTCTCTGGAAAGCAGAACACCCAGGCATAGTTCCTAACAATTCTTTTATCTCGTTCTTTACTGGAAGCATGAGGTGATTACTCTCTAATGTTCACCATGAAGATGATAGAACTCACCAAAAGCTCACTCTCACAAGACTGGCCCCACTGAAGTTTTTACCCAGCATTTTTGTCCACACAGTGCCTCCAGCAATTTGTCGTTTGCGGTTAAGCTTTTCCTGCCTTGCCCTGGCTCTGGTGAAAATTGCAGTTTCTGGGCATCTGCTCCAGTTAAATTGTGATTATCAGTTCTCCCTCTGGGCTTTCCCTAGGGAGCAATTTGCTCTGTGACTTGACTTCTCTGAGTGATCTAGGGACAGTTGTTAAGTTTCCAGTTTGTTCTGCTTTTAACTTCTCACTGCATGGAGGAGTCACCTCTGATCTGATTTGCTGAACTGCTAAACCTTGGATCACTCTGTTTTCAGTCTATAGAATGCTTTCAGAGTCAATTATTTTCTTTTAAGGTAAAAATGAGTAAAAAAAAAAAAAACAAGTAGAACTAAAATTCTTGAAATTACTTAATATTCAGGAACAGGAAGAATGGCTGGGAAGGTGGGGCTGCACCCACACCAGCCTGTGAGGGAGACCTTGTGGTGTTGGGGCTGATCCCAGACTCCTGCTTGAAAAAAGGTGGTCCAGCTCATTGTTGTATCTCTCCAGCCCAATTAAAGTATTTTGAGTTAATATTCTTAGATAAATAAGAAAATCTCATACTTAAGTGTTAGGACAGCACACTATTAAATAGAAATGAGTGTAGAACCAATAACAGTTTTAGGAAATGGAGGGTATTTAATATGCTAATTTAAAAATATTTCTCCCATATTAGAAGCTACAAAAAATAGCAAAGAATATGAAAAGGACTAGGCGGGTCCATCTGTAATGTTTAATATGTAAATGAGTTCCAAAAAGGAAAGAAGGAAGGGAACAGAAAAATTATCCTACAAATTGTATGTGCCTCTATATTTTATTTATTTATTCACTTATTTATTTTATTTTGACTTTTTGGATCACACTCGGCGATAGTCAAGGGTTAGTCCTAGCTATGCCTGGGGTTTGGGGGGAAGGGGGTAAGAACCCCAGTCTGCCACCCTGAAAGGCAAACTCCCTAGTCCTACCCACTGTCCTATGGCTCCAGTCCTCCATATTTAAAGGGCCAACAAGTGTCTTTTAAATGGAAGAAGTTAACAACACTTTGAAATTTGAGCATCAAAAGGAGAAAATACAAAAGCTTGAGAGAAGATTAGATGGCATAAAAGAAACAAGATATAAAATAATAATAAGTTTTTAATACCATCACTGGGTAGCTTCAGAAAAATCAATGATGACTCAAACTCTTTTTTTTGTTTTGCCTTATTTTGTTTTGTTTTTGGACCACACCAGGCAGAGCTCAGGGGCTCCTCCCAGCCCCATGTTCATGGGCCATTCCCAGTGGGTTTCACAGGACCTTGCAGTGTTATGGAGCCCCGAGCTTCAGCATGCAAAATGTGACTTCCAGCCCTCAAGCTAATTAGTAATCAAATGAAGGGGCATAAAAATGGTTCTTTTCATGTCGGAGCCTTAGTAGACTGGGTAGGGCCTTTTGCCTGGCATGAGGCTGACCCAAATTCAATCCCAGGAATTCCATATGGGTCTCTGAGGACTGTCAGGAGTAATTCCTGAGTGCAGAGCCAGGAATAACCCATGAGCATCACCCAAAAAGAAAAAAAAAATCCTCTTATTGATCAGAATGCAGGAAAATATAAAGGTAGATAACATCAGATGTCCATAAAGGCATGGAGAGACCAGAACTCCCCTGCATTGCTAGTGCCATTAAAATGAGTAGGTTGTGCTGAGAGGCATCTGTCTGTCAGTACTCACTGAATGAAGAATGCATACGCCCAACCCCAACCAGTGACTTACACAAAATTAGCTTCAGTTGGGTCACAGCTCTGCTTCAAGGAAAAATGGGAAAATCCACCATTTGTAACTTTTTAACATTCTTTTCTCGAACACAAACACAAAACAAGTCAAACATATTTTACTAATAAATTATTTCATGGAGAAAAATAGGATATACAGCACATGCAACAACTACAGAGTCTTCATGCTTTTAAGCACATATGGAATATTGCAAAAATAAATCAGTGTTAAACTGTAAAGCAAGGAATTTTAAAAATTGATATTAGACATATCATGCCAGAAATCAATAACAACTTTAAAAAATCCTCACCATTTTTTGGTAACTTACAAACTGATTTTTTGTATTTCTATAAAGGTACAGATTAAAAATAATAGCCAACATATTTTTGGAGAAGAGTTAGGTGGCAAGACAGTTCTTTCAGATAGCAGAATTAAATAAATTTAAATATAGTCACATAACAATGTGTTATTTTTATAAGGATAAACAAACCATTGGAAAAATATAGAGTCTGGACTCCAATCCACATACATGTCTTACGCCACTTAATTCAAAGGGGATGCCACAGAATATTGGTCTAACAGTGTTTTCAAGGCAAATAGCTGGGTATTCATGTGGAAACATTTGAGATGTTAGTTTCTATGTAACAAATTCCAAGTGGATTCTATATCAATACCTGAAAGAACTACCAACAAAAATTGTGGAAGACAATAGGTAATGTTCTACAAAATGGGGAGAATATTCTTAGAACCTTGGGAATATGTTACACAAAGCATTTTAAATAAGAAGCTAAAGTCCCAATCATATAAAACTGAAATGTTAGCTACATTAAAATTAGAAACTTATAGTTCTGGGGCTGGAGAGATCACACAGCAGGTTATCACATGTGATTTGCCTCACATGTGGAGGACCAGGGTTGAATTCCTGGCGTCCCATATGGTCCCCCCAACCCCTACCAGGAGTGATCCCTGACTGCAGAGCCAGGAGCAAGTCCTGAACACCACTGGGTGTAATCCAAAACCCACCCATCCCCAAATAAGAAACTTATGGTTCACCAAAAGATACTATTACAAGTTGAAACAACAATCAGAATGCGAAATATGAACTATGATTACAGGCAAAGCACCTTAACTTCTGTCTTTCTCTCTGTACTTTCCTGGACCTTAGAAATAAAGTATAAGGATGTGAAACAATGGAAAATTTTGTATACTGTTATGGGAGTATTCACTGGTACTTTAATAACAACTTGGTAAATGGGTCAGAGACATTGTATAGGAATTAACTTTCCTTCCTTGCACATGAAGACTCTGGTTTGATCCCTCTCACTACATATGGGCCCTCTGAAACCCCACCCAGAACTCATCCCTGAGCACAGAGCTAGGAATAATCCCTGAGCACAGAGCCAGGAGTGAATCCTGAGCACAGAGCCAGTAGTTGTCCCTGAGAACAGAACCAGGAGTGATCCCTAAGCACAGAACCAGAAGTAACCCTACATACTGCTGGGTGCGGCCTAACCACTTACCCACCAAAGGAGAGAAATGTAGTAGAATCTAGCCAAGATAAAAAAAATGTGTACATTGTGAACCAGCAATTTCATTTCTAATATATACTCTAGAGAAATGTGTACATGTGAGCCAGAAACTGTATCCAAAAATGGTTATACGTGCACCATTATTCACAAACAGCCCCAAATAGAATCAATATAACCACCAACTATAGAATGCATAAATAAACTGCAGTATATTTTTACATGTCAGAAACTGAATCTGGAGATATAGTACAGTGGGTAGAGTTCTCGTCTTGCACACTGTTAAATGACAGGGCCTAGCTAACTTGGGATCTTTGCTGATTAATCTACATACAGTTTAAGGTATTTACTTGTCCTTAAGCCAGGGTTCATGCTAATGAGATCTCTCTTCCGTGTAAACACTGATGGAGGGGTGTGGCAGTTACAGGAGTCATTTTGACTCTGAATCAGTAACTTCTGAAATATTATTATAATTTCTACTATGATTTCAATGTTATCTAGATTGTGCACAATTCCTCTTTAGACCCACTGGTCCCAGTATGGGACAGTTAGAATTGACCAGGAGACCCACTACCCTGGCTACATTGAGACTATCATTTAAGATCAAAGGAATAATCATACATGCTCAAGCAGGCAAGCATGACCCTTTCAGTAAACAGAGGACAAGACACTCAGAATCACCCTGATGCAGAATAGAAATAAGAAGGACCTTGTGGGTAACATCTAGATTACATGAAGTCCATGAAATTATGATGTCTTTCTCCCCATGTATATACATCCATTGAGATGTATTTCTTTATACAAGCTCTCTTTCTCTCTCTCTCTCTCTCTCTCTCTCTCTCTCTCTCTCTCTTGCCCCCAGTGTTTTGATGTAAGAGGGAGTAGGTCCTGGCATAATCATTTGTTTAGACGTGAAACAGGTGTGGCACCACCCTACATCTACACCTAAAAGCTGATTCGTTGATCTCTGTTGGCACTACTATCCCAAAGAAAGGATTATGGATTTTGGGTATATATGCATACACGCACACACACACACACATGCACACACACACACACACACACACACACACTTACTTGAGGTAGATCCATAGACTTTGGTGGGAGATTTGGGCCAGAGTGCATGATCAGAGTTCTGACCAAGAGCTAGAGGTCTGGGGAATTCCATTACCTTGGATTGTAGTGGCGGAGCTTGTTCTGGTATTGATAATTAGTAAAAGCTTGTGGGAATTGCGTTGGACTTATGAGTTTTCATCTATTCCCTGCCGGCATTGGAGGTAGAAAGGAACTCATTTCCTGATGTTGTTGGGGACCTCAGCAGCTCCCCAAAAGCACACTGCCAACTTGGGTTGAATCCCTGGCACTCCATATGGTCACCCAAGGCACACAGGAGTGATCCTTGAGCGCAGAGCTAGGTGTAAGCTCTGAGTACCATTGGGTGTGCTCCCCACCCTCCCAAAATCTCAAACTATATGGTAAAAATATGAGTGAATTATAGGTACACCAAACAGCATGGTTTTATCATAAAACAAGTGGAAACAAGGCTCAGAAGAATACACAAATCTATATAAAGTTCTGAACAGACAAAACTAAACTATATATTTTAGGGGTGCTATTTGGCAGCACTAGAAAGACAAGTGCATGATGGTTGTAAAATTCAGGATAATAATTACCTGTGAAGGGAAAGGGGGTTGTGACTAGCAGATGTACATGACATATAGGCTTTGGGGGTGCCAATGAGGTTTTCTCTTTTGATCTGCCTAGTGATTTCATAATTATTCTCTACATTGCATCTGCTCATTTTATGATCTTAAGTCAATAAAAAGTACATATGCACATGGTTTTAAAAAATTAGGCAAGTGTAAGGGGGCCAGAGTGAGAGTACAGTGGGTGGATACCTGCCTTGCATGCAGCCAACCCCTGGTTTGATCCCTGGCACTACATATGGTCCCCCAGACCCTGTCAGGAGTGATCCCTGAGCACAGACCCAGGAGTAAGATCTGAGCACTGTTCGGTGTGGCTCTCAAAAAAAATTAGGCAAGTTGCATTATAGAACAGTAATTGGATTTCTTTAAGTCCCTTCTCTCTACCCCTCATTATGTTATTAATGATATTGTTGCAGTGACTGAGGGTTACCTGCATGCCTAGTTGTGGTATCACCAAGCATCACACGCTCACTGCAGTGCTGACCGAGGTTGCGTTCCTCTAGTTATGATGCTTGCATAGGTGCTCACTGGGGACCACACTCTTTCAGTCGAGGCACTCATGATGGATGAAGTGCTGTGTTGTGTGGGGGGGTCTCTGCTGTGTTCACACTTCCTGGTGGTGGCAAACATCCATCTGTGTTAGTTTTGGAACCTGCGGTCCCATGCTTGCCAGGCAGATGCTTTAAGCCACTATAACAGGCCTCTGAGCCTGGATTGATCTTTTCATTTCTTCAGGGCAGGGGAAAATGACCAAATCTATGCCAAGGAGACACAAGTGAGTCTTTGGGGTGGGAATGAGTTTCTGGCTATTACCTGGTGGCACGTGGGCTTACTCCCAGCTCAGAACTCAGGGTCATTCCAGGAGTTGTTGGAAGGCTCTGTAGTACTGGGGATTGAATCCACAGCTCATAGCAGTAAGGCGTGTGCCCCAGCTCTTTGACTCAACACCCTGGTCCACAAGTCAGACCTTTATTGAGACTACCAAAAAGGAGGGTGATATCACAGCAGGTAGGATTCTTACCTTGCAAGTGGTCAGGTCAGAATCAACCTGCAGCATCCCATATAGTCCTGAACTCAACCAGGAGTGATCCCTGAGAGCAGAGCAGGGGAGGAAACCTGAGCACTGCCCAGTGTGACCCCCTCCCCCCAAAACAAAGACTTCGTGAAAGGAGGCTGTTTCCCCTCTGTTACTTCTTTCCCCTCCACCTTTCTCTGGAGCACTGTGTAGGTAATAATGTCGCCTCCATTCTGGCCTTGTCTAGGTGAGTTCGTCTAGTCTAGCGCAGTACAACCTAGTACATTTAATATGAAAGCAACCCACTGAACATAAACCTGCCGTCCCAAACCTCTGATCAGCTCTGCAGGAAATACAAATAAGGAGAAGATATGATTCTTTTTTGCTCAGTGATCTGAAAACCTAATTTTGGAATAGGACTGAAACCCATTAAATGGGCTTGGGTGAACGTGTAGGATGGAAATGGAGGTACATATGTGTTAAGGGGATAAATTCACATGGCCTCATCCTTTTCAAATCCCATCACAACCAATGTGCCAGGAAGAGGGTGAATTTGTCACCAAAATATAGATATTTTAACACAAATGAACTAAAGGTAATTACCTGAAAGTGACACTCCAAAATTAAATATTAAAAATTAGGATTTTGTATCTAACGGAATGGAGTATAAATATTCAGCAGAAGGTCTATGGATTGCCTACAGAAAGTATGTAGAACATGAAAGCCCCAGAATATTGGCATTGTTCAAAAAGGGAGAAGCTGGGGGAATTACTTATTGGTCTAGAGCTTCAGTTTACAGAAGGAAAAGGGCCATTGAATGGGATGGTGGAGAGCATTATAAAAACATTATAAATGTGCTTAATACATTTAACTTTACCTTTTTTAAAATTTTGTTTGGGGACTACACCTTGTGGTGCTCAGGGGTTACTCTCAGAAGTGGTACCAGAGATCAAACCCAGACCTGCATGCAAAGCATGGAAACCACCTGTTTAGCTCTCTCCAGCTCTGGTTTCACTTTTTAAAAACGCATAAGATGGGTCCTGGATTGATAGTACAATGGGTAGGGTGTTTGCTTTGCACACAACTGATACGGGTTCTATCACCAGCACACCATATATGTTGCTCAAGCACTGCCAGGGGTAATTCATGAGGCCGGAGCCAGGAGTAACCCTCAGCACCACTGGGTGCAAATCAAAACCAAACCAAACCAAAACAAAATGCTTAATATGGTCACTTGATCACTTGAATCCCGTTACTCATCGATTTGCTCGAGCGGGCGCCAGTAACATTTCCATTGGACCCTATCACCGTGCCAATGTAGCCCAATGGCATCTGGTTGATTCAGGAATATGAAGAGCCTCAAACCGTTCCTTCAGGGTCTTAACAAGGAAGTCTGACCATCTTGTAGGTGGGCGGCCACGTGATCTTTTGACATCCCGTGGGATCCAGTCGGTAACGGCTCTAGTCCAGCGGTTGTCTCCAAATCGCATTACATGTCCAGCCCATCTGATTTTCGATGCCTTGGCAAACGAGACAGCGTCCCTGATTCTGGAATAGCGACGGAGGTCAGAACTCCGGATTCCTTCTCTCACTTGAGTGAGACGTGATATTCAAAGCATAGCTCTTTCGATGCCTCTCTGGGAGACCCGAATAGCATTCTCATCCTGCTTTCGTAGGGCCCAGGTCTCTGAGGCGTATGTTAATGCAGGGAGAACGGTGGAGTCGAAGAGATGTGCCCGGAGCCGGAGGGTTCTTTGTCCTTTTAGCTATTTCTTCGATGCCTTTGAAGGCATTCCATGCCGCTCTCTTCCTCCTGCGCAGCTCAGGTTTTAGGTCATTCATCATGTTGACTTCTCGACCTAGGTATACATAACTGCTGCATTCAGAGATGTTTGTTCCATTGAGAGAGAATGGGGCCTCTGGAACTAGTTCATTTCTCATGAACATAGTTTTCTTCAGATTCAGCTGTAGACCTACCTTTCCACATTCTCGGTCAAAGTCAGCCAGCATTTGTGCCGCTTGGCTAATGTTTGGTGTTATTAGAACGATGTCATCAGCGAGCGAGGAGGTGGTGTAGTTGCCGACCATCTATCTTCACTCCCATTCCTTCCCATTCTAATTGTCTCATGATGTTCTCGAGGGTGGCACTGAAGAGTTTTGGTGAGATGGTATCACCAAAGATCACACCTTCTACAAGATCATAGTCGGTGATTTTAATGCCAAGATAGGACCAAGAAGATCGGCTGAAGAACTCCACATCGGGACCCATGGCCTAGAATGGAACGAACAGGGTGAGAGACTATCTGAGTTCATCATGTCCACCAAGACTATTCATGGGAACTCACAGTTTCAGAAGGCTGAAGCGAAACGTTGGACATGGGAATCTCCTGGCGGACAGTTCCACAATGAAATCGACCACATCATCTTCAATCGACGGTTTTGTCTGACCGATGTTGCTGTCGTCCCCAAATTCCAGACAGGATCGGACCACCGTCTCCTTCGTGCAAAATTCTACTTCCCACAGGGGAGAAAAGGCTGCAAAGTTTAAGAAGAGAACTCCCAGAACGACCACCAACTGGGAACTCTTTAGCACCATTGCGGCAACATGGGAAGATACCATCATTGATGACATCGATGAAGAATACAACCGACTGGTTCAGCACCTCCATGATTGTGCGAAGAATGCCGAGAGAGAGAGAAAAACACAAAAGGACGCTTGTCTTCAGAAACTCTCGAGCTCATTCGCCAACGTGGCAAGGCGCGAGCCTCAGGAGACCAAATGCTAACGTCCAAGCTTGCTAAACAGTGCAGAGAAGCGATAAAAGCAGACCTCAAAGACAGAAGAGCAGAAATACTGGAAGATGCAGCAGAAGCCGGGAAAAGTATTCGCACTGCCCGCCTGTCCTTCGCCAACTATAAGACCAAGATGACTGCCCTCCGACGCCCTGATGGATCTATCACATCTTCCAGAAAGGCAATGGAGAAGATTATCCAGGACTTCTACTCAAATCTCTTTGATAGCCACATCCACCTGCCCACATACCAAATTCCACAGGATGGATCACGTCATTCCCAACGTTCTCCCTTCTGAAATAAGACATGCCATCTCATCAGTAAAGAAGGGAACAGCACCAGGCCCAGACAAAGTCAGACCCGAACATCTGAAGAATCTGCCGTCGGTACTCATCAATACACTAGCTCGGCTCTTCACACGCTACCTGTCCGAATGCAAGGTGCCCTCCCAATGGAAAACCAGCAGGACAGTTCTACTGTTCAAGAAGGGGAGACATTCATGACATCGGCAACTATCGACCCATCTGCCTGTTGTCTGTCATCTACAAGCTGTTTACACGAGTCATCCTGAACAGGATTAGCAGAACACTAGATGAAGGTCAACCATGCGAGCAAGCAGGTTTCCCGGAAAGGATTCAGCACAATCGACCATATCCACACAGTAACCAAGCTCATTGAGGTTTGTAGGGAGTACAAGATGCCGCTCTGTCTCACGTTCATTGATTTACAGAAAGCCTTTGATTCTGTGGAGACTGAAGCAGTCATCGAAGCCCTAGTCAAACAGGGTGTTCAAACCCAATACATCAAGATCCTTCGTGAGCTGTATTACGGATTCACCACCAGGATCTCACCATTCTACAAAGAAGTGATCATTGATGTCAAAAGAGGGGTTCGACAGGGTGATACCATCTCACCAAAAACTCTTAATATGGTAAACTATGCATTTTACACAGTTCACTATGACTGTTTGGGGACTACACCTGGCAGTGCTCAGGGACTGCTCCTGGCTCAGTGTTGAGGGTGACTCTTGATGGGGGGGGGCAACCATACATAGTGCCAGGATCCAATCAGGGTTGGCCACATACAGGGCAAGTACCTTAACCCCCTATACTATCTCTCGGGGCCCAATTTTTGTAATTGAGAAAAAAAAAACCAAACAGAACAAAACAAAACCAGATACACACTAGAATGTTCGGAGAAGCACTAAAGTGTCCTGAGCAAGCACTTACCTAACTTTCCCTCCTCTCTGTGATACCTCGTGGAATATGCTGCACAGCATGGAGAAACTGTTACTCTGCTTAAAGATATGATGCTTGGTGAGAGAAGTAAAAAGTATACATGTTAGTGCGTGTATTATTTCACTTGAGTCAAGCCTGAAACTAGGCAAATCAACTGTGTCCTGACAAGACAGGTGGGGTGCAGGGTGATGGGGTGGAGGGAGCTGATTGAGGAGGGTTCAGCGGCTCTGGGAGCTGGGCACCAGCTTTTCTTTTCCTGGGACTAGGATGTGTCCTGAAAACCCAACAGGCTGTATCACCCCTCACGCGAATGTCTGCTGGCGTCACCCATCACGTCAATCGAAAAAAGTTAAAACAAGAAATTCAAAATTGAATATAGCTTTCTCGGAGCTTTTGTTTTGCACATGTGGAAACTGAGGCTTGGAAAGGTTAAGCGACGTGCCGGTTTATCACACGGTTGTCCAAAACAACTGAAAATGACCAAACTGTGGAGGCTGCGCGTTCCGTGTGCTTCAGCGACACCTGGAAACGAGATGCTGGCTGTTTCCCGAGGAGGCTTATAGTGGGATCTTGTTTCTTTGGGGGGTAGAGTGGCGTGGAAGCAGGTGTAGTCCAGAGCTGGCCATGTGTAGGACCCTGATAATGCTTTTCTCTTCACCATGCACGCCCGTGTCTCGGGGAAACTTCTTTGGAGGTGGCAACCTAAAGATTCAGCTCAAATTCTTGTCAACAGCTTGAGTGAGGGGTCTCACTGCATGACCAGAGAAGGCCAGAAAAACCAGAATGCGTAAATGGGGAGAGAGGGAGGGGGAGAAGAGAGAGAGAGAGAGAGAAAGAGAGAGAGAGAGAGAGAGAGAGAGAGAGAGAGAGAGAGAGAGAGAGAGAGCTTGCCATAGACGCAGGTTGTGGGATGTGGGGGGAGGTGGGAAATGTGCACTGGTGATGGATGGTGCTGGAACACTGTATGACTGAAACCCAATCATGAACAGCTTTGTAATGGTCTGTCGCATGGTAATTCAATAATAATGACAACAATAATAATAATAATAATAATAATAATAATAATAATCACTTGATCACTTGAATCCCGTTATTCATCGATTTGCTCGAGCGGGCGCCAGTAACATTTCCATAATAATAATAATAAACAATAACAACAAATACTAGGAAATGGGGCAGAAACCCTGGGAGAGGCGGGAGACGTCAGTCTCCTGGTCCAGAACTGTGCGTGCCCTGGGAGGGAAGCAGGCGGCGCCTTTGTGCGCTAACATCCTGCTGCTCGCTTCCCTTCGCCGGCGGAGCCAATCGGGTCCGTAGATTCCTGCTTAGGCACCAGGAGATGCTGGGCTCAGCTCTGCTCCCGACGCCAAGAGCCTGTGCAACGAGGTCTGGAGCCAGCCAGTTCCCTGCACCCCGAGGGGCCGCAGAGATTTCCCCAGAAGCGGAGGCCGCTAGCCACGTATTTTGCATCATGGCAGCGACACCTAGTGGCCATGCGCGACAGTCCCCCTCCTTGCTGGCGATGGGAGCAGCGTTGGGGGGTTACAGACGCCGGTGCGTTACACACCGCTGAGTTCTTGACGTCTGAGCTGCCTGTTGGTCTGCCTGAGCCCTTAATCACATCCTGTCCTGGATTTTCCTTGCTGTAATCATTTAAAACATTTTTTCCTACCCAGTTAAAGATTTGATGGTGGGGCCAAGTAGAATCACACCTCGGAACATTAGGGTGGGAGTTTGGGGTCCTTCTGAATCACCTCTTTGTGACAGGGAACAGAGACGCAGAAAGGCAGCAAGAATCACCAGCTACGTAAAGGTGAGCTCCTCCCTATTTCTTTTTGTTTTTTTTAGATTATCAAATTTTATTTTATTATTTTTTTTGAAATTTTTATTATACCACCGTGAGGCATACAATTACAAAGGTGTTCATAATTGGTTCTTGCGCCCCATGGTGCAGAACCATTGCAGACACTCATTAGCTCTCCCTTGCTCTCACCTCTGCGGACCATCAAAGAGACATTTCAATCCTCTTCATTCAGGGACATCTGATCACTTAAGGTAGACATTCCACCTTAACAGGCCATTCATTGCCTTTTCCCTTTATAATGCACCGCTGTGGGTTTAAAGAAAAAGGAAATGAAGAAACCTCTCAATTCCGTGGGTTTTTGCTGGTTCTAGTTCAGAGCTTCTCAGCAGTGCTCAGTCCGTTGAAGTGTATCATTCCTTCTTGTTTTTGTTTGGATTTTGGCTGGGGTGGGGGCGGGGACGGGGAAGCACACTTGCCCTGCTCAGGGGCTATTCCTGGCTCCGTGCTCAGGAGCGACCCCTGGCGGTAATCAGGAAACTACAGGTGGTTCTGAGAGTTGCACCCGGGCTGTTCCCAGCTGCAGTCACCGCAAGGCCTTGCCTTACCTGTCTTCCCTCTCTCACCCAGAAACCCTGCATTTCTGCTTTGTTCTTTGGGGCCATGCAGGGGTGCTCAGGGACTTGGGAACCATGAGGTACCCGGAGGGAGGCCTCCGATATGCAAAGGCTACTCTCCAAAGCACAGAAATGCCCAGCAAGAGAGTGTGCTTTTCACAAGCTCCTGACACTGCCATGCGGTCCTGCCAAGAACAAGGAGCGGGTGATTACCGGCTGCCTCAGCCATGTTTCTGACAGGCCCAGGAGTCCGCACCCAACCGCTGCTTCCCCTCAGGACTGTGCCCCTCTGAACTCAGGGGACAGGAAAGAGGCTGAAGGGAAGGGGGGAGCATCGGAGGCTTGTTCCCTGTCCCATTCCTCCCACGACCTCCCCAGGGTCTGTCCTCAAAGATTCAAAAGCAAAAGGACAGAATAAAAACACTCCACGTCCCATTTCCTCAGACATAGTTCAGGTTGGCTGTCATTTAGGATGGTTGCAGTGACTTCTATATCAGCTGCTGGGTTCTCTTTTTTCACTGCAAAATATATTTTAATTTACATGAGCTATAAGAGATATTTCTAGAATATTCAGAATCGCTATTTTCAAACCCTAAATAATAAAACATTCATTTATGCTAAATTAGAGGAAAGACATGTGAATTTGAGTCGCTACTATTTTGACCAATATTATAAGCATTTATTCATATTAACTGAATTAGTACTCAAAATGCTCCTGTAAGAAGGTGCAATTACTCTGGCTTATAGATCAAAACATTGAGCTCAGGGGACCTTGGGTCCCTGGCCCAGAATGGCAAAACAGAGACAGGAGCCCAGATACGCAATAAGTTTCTTTCATTTTAATAATAAATGCTAACATTTACATTGTGTTTACCACAGGCCAGACAACGCTATAAGTGCATCCCCTGACTCATAGTCAACATTATGAAATTTGTGCTGGAATCGCCCCTGTCTTACAGATGAGGAGACGGAGGCCCAGAAAGGGGACATTTTTGGGCCGTGGGTCACAGCCAATAAGGCCACCTGGACCCAGAGAAGTCTCTCAAACACTCTTCCAAATAATTTCCCTTCAAGATTTTAAGGCTCCCAGTTGAGATGGAAATTGCCTCCCCTGCGGTCAGCCCCTCCTTCCTGATGGCCTTATGCAGTAACCTCTGGAAAATTCCCTTTCTCCATATTAGAAAACACGTTCCATTTTTCCTCCAGTCAGGACCACTAACTAAGGCTTGGGCTCTCTTTGCATCCTCTGAGACTAGGATCCCCTTTCCCTTTAGCTGAAGATAGAAGATGCTGAGAGAATTTGAGGGTGGGGGGATCGGGAGCTCCTACGTGGAGTCATCACGGCCTCTCTCAGCAGCCCACCTGCCAGCAGGCCCATAGGAGTGGAAGAGGAGGGTCAGGGGGTGCTGACCAACGGGCAGTGTGGGAGCCACTCTCTAGCCATGTGTTGAACGTGGCTAGGAAAGTTCTTTCACCTGATAGTCTGCCACTGTAGAGTTGCATATTCTTTACTCTTTACCGAGCTTCCTTTTGAGTTTTATTTGCCTGCCTAAGGAAAAGCAGAGGGGCCAATGACTACCCACAACTGGGGAGAGTTGTGCTGCCTCTAGCTGGAGCATTTGGAACTTCACTTTCTGACCTAGAAAGTGGGGCTGGTGAGACACTTCAGAGGGTCGCCACTGGAAAGGGCGGATTTAAAGTGCCTTGCTCCTCGCAGAGGGAAGGGAAGGCAGGCGGGAGGTTGAGCCCAGGCAGGGGTCTTCCAGAATGTGGTGGGGGTGGCACTGGTCCGTGGGGGTGGGGGGTCAGTGACTTGCACACAAAATGAGGCGTGAGGCGTGAAATTCCATCCATGTTCTATACACAAGTGAAGTCAATAAAAACATTTTTCTCAAGAGATAAAGAACCTGCCAATGGGGCCGGAGGGATAGCCCAGCGGGTAGGGCGTTTGCCTTGCATGTAGCCGACCCATGCAGGCCCGGGTTCGATCCCCGGCATCCCATATGGTTCCCTGAGCACCGTCAGGAGTAATTCCTGAGTGCAGAGCCAGGAGTAACCCCTGAGCATAGCCGGGTGTAACCAAAAAAAAAAAAAGAACCTGCCATTTAGGCAGGCAATGGGAGGGGGAGGGAATTGGGGACATTGGTGATGGGAAATGGGCACTGGTGGAGGGCAGGGTGCTGGAATACTATGTGACCGAAACCTCTAAACATGAGCAACGTTGTAATTGTATATCTCATGGTGGTATAATAAAATATTTAATAATAATAATGGTAATTAAAAAAAATCATTTTTCTCTAAAGACATACTTTGCTCATCATTGGTGCAGAAAGGGTAACTATTAATACAGTGTTCCTTCTGAGGGAAGGAATTTAATTAATATGTAAGGGGATAGTTAAGTCTAAACTGATTCCCCCTAGATCAACAAACAACTAATTTTAACTTCCTTAAAAAATATACATTTACAGGGGTCAGAGTGATAGTACACTGAGTAAGGCACTTGCCTTGCATGTGGCCCACCTGGCTCCTATCCCCGGCATCCCATATGGTCCCCTGAGCACCGCAAGGAGTAATTCCTGAATGTGGTCAGCAATAGTCTGCAATCATTACTGGATGTGGCCCCAAAGCCAAAACCAAAGAAAATTGTGTGTGTGTGTGTGTGTGTGTGTGTGTGTGTTTAGAATATGTTTAGATTTTGGAGAGAAACTGGATTTAAAACAGAACACTAAATTTGTGTTATGGAAGGGCGCCAAGGACGACTTCCTCACTGTGGTCGTATTTCGGACATTAACTGGGAAACTGAGGGAGCACGAGCTTCCCGCCTTTCTCAGTGTGGACCCAGCTCCAAATTCAGGCCCAAAGCTTCTCGCCGGAGACTTTCAGAACGGCTGAATGGAGAGGTACAGCACAGATCTGGTTGCTTCCTATAACTAGAACAAACTTATTTCATTGTTCCTTCACTTAGGAAAAACTAAATGTCAACAGGAAATTAAGATATAACAGCAATATGAGAGCACCTCCGGACGAGACTGGAAACTTTTTGAAAAGTAACAGAGAGCAGAAAATAGTTTTTCTTTTTTTCTACAGTTTTTCTTTTTTTTCTACCTGGGCCTGAAAACAAGAGGTTTTTTAAAAAATTAGTCTTTTTCTTTTTGATCCTTGTTGTATCTAATGAATGGGACGTTTGTTTTGGAAATCAATTTATTCTCCAAATTGAGATACATCTGGTTTACTGATGGTAACATCCTGCCTCTTTTTTTAATGACTTGCATTTGACTTGTGAAAATAAAATAAAATTCAATGAACATCACCCATATGCTCAATGCAATGAACACATAATTTGTAAGTTTTAAAACTGCTGGAATTGGGTTTCTATTGTGATTACAATGGAATGTAAAAGTGGGTGAGAGAAACACGTTTCCCAAGTTAAAGCATCTTTGCCTTCTGCTGGGATCTATGGCACTTTGGAATAAGGCATAGCCTAGAAGGCTACAAGATGGCTAAAAGCTGAGCCGTCCATCAATCCAGGAACTTGGTTCTAACTACAGTGCCTCAGTTTCCCCATTTTATAAAAGAGAAGTTGTCACCTGCCTGCCTCCACTGTTTGGAAAACACGGGTAGATAATAGTCTCCAAGTGCTTTGAAAACACAAAATACATTATAAATGCTAAGTAATAATAATAATAATAGGGAGTCTTTAATAACAGGGGTCCTTTAATAATACTCATCAAGTATAATAACATTACTAACCAGTAGGAACAAGACAAAATGCGTCCGTCTCCTTAATCATTAGTTCTGGTCATGGGAAATTGTCGGGGGTTGGCACCTCATTCGGAAGGCCCCCCCAGTAAAGCAGCCTCTCTCTTGGGATTTCCCAGCCCCTTTGGTCTTTTTTTGGAAGACCAGCGCGTACAGGAGCGGGGAGGGAGGAACAGGGGCATCCCAAGGAAGTGTTATTATCCTTGCTGCATTGCCAAGGAAAAGGTTCCTTGGGTACCCAGTAAGTTGTGTGTCTACCCGGATGGGGCACGGGCCAGCGTGGGCGCCGGTCCCGCCACCAGGTGGCGACAACCCAGCCTGCAACGCCCGCCGGGGGTGGCCCCATTCCCTCGCTGAGACAAAGGGATCCCCGGCCCGGGGAGCGGGGTTTGCTGCTCTCAGAGCCGGGATCCCGAGTCAGCCGAGACAAAGGCTCCCCAGAGAAAGGGCCGACGCCCTGGGGGCTGCAGCGTCACTTCTGGGCGGGGGTTGTGCCAAGGCTGGGGGAGATTCCAGGCCCGACCCTCCCTGTGCCCCACGGGCTCTCAGCTGCGGCCCAGCGACATGCCCGGGATTCCAGCAGGGGGAGCGGGTGCTTCCCGGGTGGGGCGCCGCGTCGCTCGGTGCTCCCGGGCCCGGCCCTGGCGGGACCAGCAATTCGGAGCCCGACAAGGACGGGAAGCAGGACGCGCGCTCAGGGGCTCCACCGCGGTTGGGCGCAGGGCCCACCAGGGGGACGGTCCTAGGGCTCTCGCGGACCGGGCCGACGTTCTTTGTTTCCTTTTGTTTCCTTCTAAGGAGCCGCCACACCCGCGTTTGTCGCATCCCGCTGTGCGCTCACGGTGCCAACTGGTGGTAGCGCGCGGATGCTCGAGGGGTTGCAAGTGTGGGGCTGTAGGCGCGGGTCTGGGGCCCTTCCTGAGTGTGGGCCGCTTTGACCTCAAGCACCCGGACACAGGAGAAAAGCTGGAAGAGAAAGGGACAGTCCAGCAGAACCTTCCTCAATGCGAGCACTGACTGGCTGGCTGCATGCCACGTAGCCTCATGTAAGGCTCACGTGAGGCTTACGTGCTGGACCGCAGGTAAACCTCCCGGTCCAGCACTGTGTCTGTTTTACAGATGAGGAAACCAGGCCTTGGGGAGGTTGAGTGATGGGCCCAAATAATGGTGCTGAGGTTTGAATGCAAACCTCCGGCAGCTGCCACAGCTGCATTGGGAGACAAATGGGCCACCCCGCAGTCAGGCCTACTCCTGTCTCTGTGCTTGGTGAGCACCCCTGGTGGTGCTCAGAAGTCCGTATGGGTCACACCTAAGGCAGCCACGTGCAAGGCAAGTGTCTTATCCCTGTGCTATTCCCTGACCCCTAAGAACTCTTCTTTGTGACCAAGATCTACGGCTGCAGGGTATAGGTCTCTGCTTCCCAGCCTGCTAGTGAGTTGCCGATTAAGACTCTTCCTCTCCGTATCCTCACTGTATCCCTCCTTTGACTGACCCTGGAGTGTTAGTGGAACCAATTCTTCGCTACACTACTTGGTTGTACAAAGCAGAAGGACCCACACTACTTTCCTCGCTAATTTCCATCTCACCAGTATCCGCTTTTATGCCGCCAAAACTATCTTGAATGACCTTAAGTTGCTCAGTTCTCCCGCTTCTTCTTTCACTCCCTCACTCCTTTCCAGATGATGTTTGGGCTGTGTGGGGGTGTACAAAGATGAAAGACCTGGTTCTTCATGACAGGGCCCTTGACTGCATTCATCTGGTCTTTCCTCTCTTGCCGGCATTAGTCCCTGGTGCTGAGGTCTCTGATTTAAAAACAAAACAGAACACTACACAAGAACTGGGTAGTACAGCAGGTGAGGTGTTTGCCTGACATGCAGCCAACCTGGGTTCAATCCCCCAGCACCCCATATGGCCACTGGAGCCTCTAGTGCAGAGCCAGGAGTAAACCCAGAGCACTGCCAGCTGTGGCCCCAAACAAAACAATAAAATAAAAAGTAATACACATCTTCACTCTGCCCTTTGAGTCTAACTAGGCCAAGGCTATCATCAGGCCAAGGCCCCTTTGTGTTTCCTCACTAGAGAACATGGAAACTTCTAGACACTCTGTGTGATAGAGACAGACCGTTGGAAGCCAAGTATGTTGCCCTTGGAAGTCCTTCCTTCTCTGGACCCAAAGCACTACTCCTTCTCCCTGAGGGATGTAGAGAAACCCAAGGCAGACTTCTTTCAGAGATCCATGGCTTCCCAGATCATAGCCAGGGGAACGAATCAACTATCAGGTGAGCAGGGGCTCCCCAGTGCCTCTAAAATCTCTCAAGTAGCTTCAGCCCTGGAGAGTCTAGAACCTTGACCTTGACATCTGACTGTTGCAGACAGGCAGGGGCCTTGATAATGTGCATTAGAAAAGGTCTCTGAGTCTGGAACCCAAACCAGCCCAAGGCACAGAGACCTTTTGAAATTCTGAGGTCAGGACCCAAGGAAACACAGAAATCAAGGCCCAGAGGCAGAAACTAACACTGTGATAAGAATATCCTAGAAAGACCACCAACACTTCTAAACTCTTCCTCTTGGCAACAGCCTAGCACCAGACTGTGCACGGGGAGTAGGGCGCTGTTGGGGAAAGCCTTATAAAAATGAACTTTGCAGGGGCGAAGATGCACGTTTCCTCACTGTGGGGAGGCCTGCGCCTCTGCTGAAGATGTGTGATTCCTTTCTTTGACTTCTTCTATCTTTGGAACTCGCCCACTCCTCAACGTGGCGTGCAGGTTTGGCTCTCTGTGTTCCGACAGAGCACGCGTTCTCTCTTGAGCACGTGGCTCTTTCTCTCCCCTCGTATTTCCCAAATACTTACTTCTCTATTCATCTCTTTTCTGAAATTTCTTTCTGCAGAGCAGGCAACAGACCAGAGAAACCCTGGGCAGAGGTCTGGACTGACTTGTCCTTTGCCTGTGGAGAGCAATCTATCATTCCAGCTGTTCCACAACTCTCCAAGATCAAACAGTAGAGATTAATCCCCCATACAATGAAGATCAAGTGGGATTCAGGCACAGTCTAAAGATTGCCTGTTGGAGCTGGTGAGACACTCGCATAGGTTCCCTGAAGGTTGCTCACAGCATACTTTGTCAGTCAGCTAGGCATTTTCTGGGTGACCAAGTGACTAGGGAAGACAGCAGAAGACCCCTTCCAGCCTACTACCTCCTCCCCATTTCTCATAAGTAACCTGCAATAGAACCATTTTTCTGTCTCTCCTTTCTACCACTTCTACCTCTTTAGAATGGCAAATCCTCTGGAGTATTTGCCTCTCTGGAGGTCACCTCAGGGAGGTCACCTCTCTGGAGGTCACCAACTTTATGGTTAATGATTTCAAGAGTATTTTGTCTATATGATGGAAGAAATCTTGTATGAGTTGATATTGGGGCCTCCATGAAACTAAGAACTATTGTTACCAAAGACAAAAAAAATACTGTTTTAGTATTCTCAAAATATTCTCCCTGTTATGCATGCAAATGTCAACACAATAGTCTATGGTAACAATTCTGACATGTATTATATTGGTTAGATATATAGTACGATACCTGTACTCTGCTGTATAGTTAAAAACTCCTCTGCTTCCTAAGGCTATGTGCCCACTTGTCACTTGTCTTCCTGTTGTTCATTGATTTGCTTGAGTGGGCGCCAGTATCATCTCCATTCGTTGGGAATCAGGTCCATTATTATTACTGTTTTTGGCATATTGAATACACCATGGGTAGCTTGCCAGACTCTGCCGTAGCTCTGGGTTCATCCCAGGGGACCCAGTGTTTTTCTGTGTCAGACCATCAACTATTCACCATCCAGGGCCCACGGGGCAGAGCCCTAGATGTAAACAAGCCTGTCTCCTGTCTGCCACCTGCAGATGCAGCTGGGCACCGCATCCACACCTGCAACACCTCAAGGGGCAGGAAGGCTATGTGTGTATGTACTCCAAAACAGAGAAGCAAGTGCAGATCAATGAACATTAAGTCAGTGACTTGTCAGCACCCCCCCAACCTACCCATCATTCCCTGCCTTCTCTCACAGAACTCGGTCATCTGTTCCCTTCAAGGGGGAAATTTGCATTCCTTATAATCTGTGGGATAAAGGCATTCTTACCTCCTTATAATGGCGCATCCTTACTAGTCTCCTCTCTAGAGGTCACCAAACCTCATGGTTAACGGATTTTAGGAGTATTTTCTCTGAATAAAGAAATTCTGGTGTGGGTTGATATGGAAACCTCCAATAGCCGGAAGGAATGAATAAGTAATTAGCTGAGAACTTTTCTGATTTTTCCCTCAAATCATACTCTAACTCAAATTTCTTTAGGGAGGTGGGGAGTAGGATGGTTTATATTAAGGGACAAAAAATCTGGTATTGTTGCTGGTGAGAGCAAAGTGGAGCCACAGAATAGGAGGAGGGAGACTTGAGAGAGAGAGAGAGAGAGAGCAGCACCTTACTCCCCACCAGCCCACCACAACTTTACCAGTGTGATATGTGATATGTGCCCAGGATGTAGAACTGGTAAACGGCTGCCTGAGGTCCATCATAGCTCAGTCCTGCAAGCCTCACAATCCTCAAGCTGTGCCTGAGACCCACTTCATCTACAAAGTGTGGGCACTAACCGCCACAACCAGAGCTTTCCCATTGCCATGGCTCTCTGGGGGAAGGTATGCTCTTTATAGGAAAAGGAAAAGTTAGTGCTAACCTCCAACCAGGATTTTCTAGATTTGTTGTGTTGCCAAAAAAGGAGTTCCAGGAGAATGCCAGTAGCAAAGTGAAATAGCTGTACTTGGAAGAATAAAGGAAAACTGCTTCCAGGAGAGAAGATAGGATTCTCCAAAGTGAGGAGAGTCCCGGGTAGCGCTGGGGGCAGGGATATAATCTCTCTCTCTCTATATATATATATATATATGATATAGATGTAGATGTAGATGTAGATATAGATGTAGATATAGGCATAGATAGATATATACTCTCTGGCTGCCATGACTTGGGGCTCTCTGTGCAGAAAAGTTTCTTTGCAAGGGTTTGTCAAGGTAAAGAACTATGAATTCTGGTGATCTTTATTCATTTAGGGTCTTGGCAGGGCCCTGGTTTCTGCTGATTGATGGGTTTTGGCTTAGGGATTTAGTAGACATCTTTAGACTCAAGCTGGAGTAGGATAACTCCCAAATATATCTGAGTTATTACGATTCCCTGAGTATTCATTGCCAACCAATGGTCCTGATACCTGCCTTCTTCTGTAGTACACTTATTTATACGGTTTATCCTTGGGGCCAATTCTGAGAACTAGAATAAAAGGGAGAGGAAGAGGACTGGCCTCAGTTGGATGAGATTCTCCTTCTAGTCTATTCTGCAACAACCTTAGCATCGCCCAGAAGCTTGTTAAAGGTGCATATTGGGGGCTCCATTCTACACTTGCTGAAAAGAAAGGGAATTATGGGGTAGAGCGCAGCAATCTGTGTAAAAAGTTCTTCAGGAAAAAAAAGTTAGGGAATTTGTCTACAAATGGCTGGAAATGGAGAGTATCATGTTGAGTGAAATTAGTCCAAAGGAAAAGAGCAGATATGGAATGACTGCATTCATTTGCGGGATATAAAAATAGTATGAGACTAATATTCAAAAGCCAGGCATATGAAACCAGAGGAATTGTGGTTGGAATCTACCACAGTGTGTGGGAGTCAGAGGCTAGGTAAGATAGAGAAGGGACCAGTGTGCTATAGTTGGAAATGATAATGCCAGACTAGAACTGAGCATTGAATGTAGGCAAAGGGATATATATATATATCTCATATATATATATATATCTCATATATATATCATACATATATGACAACCCCTAAATATATGTATTGCAAGTCACAATGTGTAAGAAAAAGGTAGAGAGAAGAAGGAGGAGGAGGAAGAGGAAGAAGACAAAGATGAAGAAGACAAAGACGGAGAAGAAGATGAAGAAGACGAAGAAGACAAAGACGAAGAAGACGAAGATGAAGAAGATAAAGAAGAAGATGATGAAAAAGAAGAAGAAGAAGTGGAGGAAGAGGAGAAGGAGGAAGAGGAGGAGGAAAGGAGGAGGAGGAGAGGAGGAGAAGGAGGAGGAGAAGGAGAAGGAGGAGAAGAAAAAGAAAGAAGAAGGAGGAGGAGGAGGAGGAGAAGAAGAAGAAAAAGAAGGAGGAAGGAGAAGGAAAAGAAAGAAGGAGGAGGAGAAGGAGAAGGAGGAGAAGAAGAAGGAGGATAAGGAGAAGAAAAAGAAGGAGAAGAAAAAGAAGGAGAAGGAGAAGGAGAAGAAGGAGGAGGAGGAGGAGGAGAAGAAGAAAAAAGGAGAGGGAGAAGGAGGAGAAGAAGAAGAAGAAAAAAAGAAAGAAAGAAGGAGAAGGGGGAGGAGGAGGAGAAGAAGAAGAAAAAGAAAAGGAGAGGGAGAAGGAGAAGAAGAAGAAGAAAAGAAGAAGTGGAGGAAGAGGAGAAGGAGGAAGAGGGAGGAGGAGGAGGAGGAGGAAAAGGAGGGAGGAGGAGAAGGAGGAGGGCAAGGAGAAGGAGAAGGAGAAGAAAAAGAAAGAAGAAGAAGAGGAGGAGGGGAGAAGGAGGAGAAGAAGAAGAAAAAAGAAGGAGGAGAAGGAGAAGGAAAAGAAAGAAGAAGGAGGAGGAGGAGAAGGAGAAGGAGGAGAAGAAGAAGGAGGAGGAGAAGAAAAAGGAGGAGAAGGAGAAGAAGAAGGAGGAGGAGGAGGAGAAGAAAAAAAAGGAGAGGGAGAAGGAGGAGAAGAAGAAGGAGAAGAAGAAGAAGAAGAAGAAGAAAAGAAGAAGAAGAAGAAGGAGGAGGAGGAGGAGGAGAAGGAGGAGAAGGAGGAGAAGAAGGAGAAGGAGGAGAAGAAGGAGAAGAAGAAGGAGAAGGAGGAGAAGAAGAAATGGGTGCTGGAACACTGTATGATTGAAACTCAATCATGAGTGCCTTTATAATTGTATATCTCATGGTGGTATTATAAAGCCCTTCAGGTACTCTGGAGGTTCTTAGTCTAGGTTTTATTTTCTTGTCACTTGCAAGTATCTTTAAAAATTAACACCTTTAGCATACTCTCTAGGAAAACAGCTGTACCAGACATTCTGTGAGACCCAACTTTACTGTTCCCCAGATCATTAATTTTCAACCTTGTACATATCCAATGTACAAAGTTGAAAATCACTGTTGCAGTTGCTGACAACATGACGGAGCTTTCTAGAAGGGGTAGAATCACTTAGTGACTGCGTTATGCATTTATGCCACCAATAGTGAACATCTCATCTGTACCATACCTTATAGTTCTTGCTATGTGAAGATGAAAAAGGAAATAGTCTTGTCCTAGAGATAGTAAAACATGTACCTCAGCACATGAGTGGGCTAGAGTGGGATTGGCTATAATTTCATTTACTCCTACTTCTAAACTTTGGCACCACAAAACACAAGGATATGGAGCAAAAAGTGATCTTATTCATCACTGGTGGGCATGCAAAATGATGCTGTCGATTTGGCAACTTTCTTCAAAAGTAAATATATGCTGACCATTCAATCCTGCATTTGTGCTCTTTGGCATCTGCCAAAATGTATGAAAATGTATGTCCATGTACAAAAGTCTGCACTCAGTTGTTATACAAGTTTATAAATAATTACCAAAAAATTCAAGTCAATATGTGATTGGACAAATTTTGGCACATCTATACAATGGAATATAATTCAGTAATAAAACAAAATGAACTGTTTAAAATAAGACATACACATGGACTTGTGTATAAAGATAGTTGCAGATGCATAGAATAAAAATCAACAATATCATTAATTACTATGGAAATGCAGACCACATATACAATGAAATATCCATTAGAATGGTTACTACAAGTAAAGGACACAGAAAATAGAAAGTATTGAGGATGTGGAGAAATCAGGACCTTTGTACATTGACAGTGTAAAATGGTGCAGCTGATGGGGCTGGAGCGATAGTGCAGTGGACGAGTCTTTTGCCTCGCACATGTCTGACCCAGGTTTGACCCCCGACATCCCAGATGGTTCTCTGAGCACCAGCAGAAGTAATTCATGAGTGTAGAGACAGGAGTAATCCCTGAGCATCGCCAGGTATAACCCAAAAACTAAAAGAAGAAAACGAACCAAAAAATGGTGCAACTGCTAATAAAATCTGTATGGAAGTTACTTAAGACATCAAACTATTCAGCAATTATACTTCTGGGAATATTCATATATCACAAAGAATTGAGAATGAAATCTCAAAAAGCTATTTCTACATTCATGTTCATTACAGTGTCATAGTAGTAACAAAGTGGAAGCA
Organism: Cryptotis parvus; assembly: GCA_021461705.1. Classification (NCBI taxonomy): domain Eukaryota; kingdom Metazoa; phylum Chordata; class Mammalia; order Eulipotyphla; family Soricidae; genus Cryptotis; species Cryptotis parvus. Next base: position 58,282 of record JAJIBD010024155.1, read on the forward strand.
ACTCAAGTGTCCACTGGCAGATTTAAACATAAAATAAAATAGTATGAACTTATAGTGGAATTTTATGCAATCTAGAAATGAAAGGAAATTCTGACACCATTTACATTGTGAATGAACTTCGAGGGCATAATGCTAACCCAGATAAGTCTGTCACAAAAAGACAAACACACAGGATTCTTCCTCTGTGAGGCATCCAGAATGGTTAAATTTATCGAGTCAAAAACAGTGATTGCCAGGGACTGCAGGGTAGGGTGGGGAGCAGAAATAAGAAGCTATTTAATGGCTTCAGACTTTCATTTTTGTTAGACGCAACTTGCAACCTCATAGGAGAATTGTTGTACACCATATACTCAAAAGTGATGAAGATACTAAATTTCTTGATTAGTGTAAACTAACAGATTTAGCAGCAAAGATCAAGGTGGTAGAGAGCTGAGGGGTTCATATTTAGGATCTGAGCTATATTCAAGAAGTGGGGGAAAAAAACAGGCTACTGAGAAGCAATTCATGTGTTGGCCTGTTTTTTTTTTTTTTTAGTGTCTTATACCATGGACCATTCTCAGTGGCCTCTATAATTGTCTAGAGCAACAAAATAGGGTCATTGTGTCAGAAGGCAGACCTTTAGAAAACAGTACAATAGCCCAGATGACCCTTGACCCCAGTGTTCAGAAAGAGAAGATGACAGAGGAGGCAAGAAATCAAGGGGGAAAGGAGAAACGGAAGTAATTGTAAATGGGCATCAGGGCTTCAGTTATGCTGGTGATGTGGGTGAGGGGGTACAGTCATAGGTCCACAACACAGACTCAACAACACTGGAAACATGAGATCTAAGTTGTGACCACTGGAACTTTGTAATGTGCCTGTCAAGTTGATAGAAGGGCATTAGCGGTGGGGAGGGAAAATGGGAACGTTGGTGAAGAGAAGTTGACACAGGTGGTGAGACTGGTGTTGAAATATTATATACCTAAAGCTCAACTATCAACAATTTTGTAAATCATAGTTATTTAACTAAAACCCCTTTATAATAAAAACAGAGCTATTTTCATGGCAAAGGACCAAAAAAAGGCACAATAAGGAAGATGACACATCATCATATTACAGGAAAGGAATTGCGCCGATGCTAAAGGTCCTTGAAAAAAAATAAATAAAATTAACAGCTAGCAAGTCTATCCTTGATAAGCAAAAATAGTAAGTATATCTGTATTGAGAAGGGAAAATAATTAGTCATCCTTAGGATACATTCCCAGGACTTACCCATTCCTCTATGTTATTTTTGAAAATTTATGAATGAACCATAATAGTCAGCTGAGCTAAACTACAGCCAACAACAACAGCAGCAACAAAAAAGATTTGCAAACTTGAGCCCCAGAAGGGGAAATGATGAAAACAGAAGGAATGGCTGTAAAGTACTGACTCACTTCCCCCATAAAGAAACCAGCATGTTCCATATACAAATCAGCATTCTCCTTTTAAAAATAAGGCAATCTGACCTTCTTGGAAGCACTGGCCACTCATTCCAAAGATTCTGTTCTCATGTCCAGCGTTTCTGGGAACTCAAACTACTTTCAATGCTCACACCCTATCCCTTGGAGTTTTATAACTGTGCTGGTATTCTCTGACAACCAGCACAGCTGAACTCTATTTCTGAGAAAGTCCTTTCCTTTATGGTGGTAGTTCAGGGTTGACAGAATTTGAAGGCAAGATTTGGAAGATGGAATTGAACGAGCACTGTGCTTCTTAGGAGGTTGGGCTTGCCTGCTAGGAGTCCCAGTAGCAAATGCTGTTGATCCAGGAAACTCTGCTTATGGGTCTAGAGTGGCAGTGGAGCTCACAGGAGCTACAATACATTGGGGGTTATTTAGTGCATTGCGGGTTCAGCTTCTCTGACTGCAGACAGAGAAGCCTCCAAACACAGGCTCAGCTTCAGAGCAAGCCGTCTCTGTGGGTCATGTACATCATTGATGATGGTGGAGGCAAGACCTAACTGAGGTCCAATTTGTCTTTATTTCTCCTGATTCATGTTATAATTTCCTCCTGACTGCTAGCTCTGCTGCTCTAAAGACCTCACAGACAACAATTCTCCTCACTGTCTCCCAATTGTGTAAAGACAACTTCATCAAAAATATTTTTATAAAAGCCTCATTCTCTATCACACTTCATAGCTCTGATTTTTTTAATTGAATGTTGTGGTGACCAGTACATGTAAAATTCATCAGAGTCATTTCTGAAAAATAATGTTGGTGAACAAGCCAAGTAAAATTCTGGCTATATAATAAGAAGTAAAATTCTGGCTATATAATAAAGAACACATCTTTTTCTTATACAGCTCATAAAATAGATTTGTTGAAGCCCATTCCTAAAGAGAAGCTTCAAGTGCTTTTCCAAGGTTACCGAGAAATAACTGACAGATAGCACATTTGAGTTTAAGGCCTATATGATGATGGCCTGATTTATATATATTATGAAATGATTACCATAAGAGGTTCCTTGAACATCTGTCATATCATAGAGATAAAACAATGATAAATGAGAAAAATGTAAAAATCACCCTATGATGAGAATTCTTAGAACTTATTCCCAACAAGTTTAATTTTACATAGTGTTAGTTACACATCATGTTGTACAATGCATCCCAAGTTCTTATTTAGCTTATAATTGGAAGTTTATATCTATAAACCACCTTCTTTCAATCCATCTACTTTTTTTTTTCTTTTTGGGTCATACCCGGTTATGCTCAGGATCAAATCTGAACTGCTGTTATAAGTAAGATTTTTACCTCTTATATTCCACTTATAAATAGAAACAGGCAGTATTTGTCTTTCACTATCTAATGTGTTTCATGTAGCATAAGGCCCTCAAGATCCATCTTTATTATAACAAATGGCTGGATTTCCTCATCTTTTATGATTAAATAACATTCCATTAAATACACCACCCCCATTCACTCATTTATCAATGGACAGTTGAGTTTTTACCATTTGGAGCTGTTATAAATAACACTACTATAAATATGGGTTGCAGATATCCTTTAGAGTTAATGCTTTTATTTCCGTTGGACCATTTCCCAGAAGAAGAATCACTGAATCATATGGTGGTTCGATTGAAAAAAATGTAAAAGCTCTTCCATACTGTTCCTCCATAGTGGCTATACCAATTTATAATCCACCAACAGTACACAAGGATTCCCTTTATCCACACCCACACTCAGTACTTGTTATTCAAAATTACTTTGACTGAGGACTTCTTGGAAGGAAAATATTCATGTGGACACACTTTGCAGTGTTTATTTATAAAAGCTCAGTTATAGTTCTCTTACAGGAGGACTAAGTAACCTACAGTACGCAACAGGAAACTAAAACAGAAGGTGCCATGGAGAAACAGACGGTAGCCTCTTGGCTCAGAATGTGGTAGACTCAGGGAGAACTGCAGAACTGTAGGAGTGAGGGAGATCTTCAAAGAGTAGGTGAGATGTGGCAGAGAGAGGAATGGATTTTTTTTTTTTTTTGGGGGAAGGGCTACACCCAACTATGCTCAGGAATTGGATTCAGGAGATCACACAGGATGCCAGGGATTGAAGCCGGGTCAGCCACATGCCAGGCAAACTACCACATGCCTGATGTACTATCACTCCTGCGCCAGAGAGAGGATGGAATTAGAGGCAACACTTAACTATACACCAAAGTTTCAGAGGTTATTGGAATAGGAAGCGAAAGCAACCAATCACTTTGGATGAATACAAGTTTAGGGAATAACATTTTTCTTTTGAAAAATAATTTATTATACCACCGTGAGATATACAATTACAAAGATGTTCATGTTTGGGTTTCGGTCATACAGTGTTCCAGCACCCATCTCTCCACCAGTGCCCATTTCCCACCACCAATATTCCCAAGGGAATAAAATTTTTCTAATCTTCCTTTCACTGAGAATCTAAATAAAATTTTGCCTGAAATTTGATCTCGTTCTCTGAGCCCAACTTATTCTTCAATCTTATTTTCCCCATCCCTAAACATCTCTTTCATGGTTATTAAAGAACCATAAGATTCCTTACATTCACTCACCCATTCAACAAACATGAATTCTAAATTGGGATTACCTCAGCAGTAGTTGTATGTGTGAGGCACTGGACTTAGTCTCTAGCACCATATTGACAGCCCAGCACTGAACATGAATAGTCCCTGAGCACCACTGGGTGTGATGCTAAATAAAAACGAACAAAAATAGCGGCCAGAGTGATAGCACAGCGGGTAGGGTATTTGCCTTGCATGTGGCAGACCGGGTTGGGTCCCCAGCATCCCGTATTGTCCCCCCGAGCATTGCTAGGAGTAATTCCCGAGTGCAGAGCCAGGAGTAAAACCTGAGCATTGCTGGGTGTGACCTAAAAAAAGTAAAAATAAATAAATAAACGAACAAAAAATAAAAAATGAATTCCATGGTGTGCCTGAACTATGCTAAAAGGCAGCAGTATAGGTCCTATCTTCATAAATCTTATGATCTAGCAGGAGAGGCAGATTCATTAAAAAGAAAATTATAATGCATCATGTTTGTGTCATAGAGGCTGAGGGTGAAGGTGGATATGCATAAAATAGATTTTAATGCTAACACCAGAGTGGACAGTTAGAATTAATCAAGTTAAGGAAATAAGGTCAGAAGAGAAATGGAGCAGTGGGAATTACTCATGATGAGGCCCAGAAGATTGGACATATACTTAGGAGGAATGAAAGTCATTTCCTCTGCTAGAGGCCCAGGATGAAGAGAGCTGAGCTGGAGAGTGAACAGCTGCAGTTCTGGAAAGTGAACGCCCAGCAGTGCTCAGGGTTTACTCCCAGCTCTGCATTCAGGGATCACTCCTGGTGAGGCTTGAGGTTGCATCCAATATCCAACCATATTGGATGCTGGGGATTGAATCCAGGTTGGGCACCTGCAGAGCCAGCACCCTCTCCCCTGTGCTCTCTCTCCCGCTCTGACCAGTGAGCAGATCATTCACGGTTTCATAAACAATATTAAAGAGTTTAGGCATTCAGCCCAGGAAAATGGATCATTGGAAGACAGAGAAGAGCGCATCCAATTTTGGTTGTAGACAGATCATTCTGGCTGTAGAGTGAGAGGGCTGGTGGAGAAAACGAAGATAACTCTGGAAGCAGGTCATTGAGTAAGGGGGCTGTCTGGGGAGCAAGAAGGGACCTCTGAAGTCAAGTCATGATTCGTTGTCTCCCAGAGCCACAGTCAACTTCTCTGCATCTTGGCCTGTGGCCGTCAGCCTGCCTTTGCCTTCCCTGTGCTCTGAGCAGCAGAGCATATAGTATTGGTTCATCAGACTTACGCACATTTTTAAAATAACACCATATTTATTAGTTTTCAGGGGCAAAAAAGCAAGGAATTCTCTCCCCAAATCTCTCCACCAGATTCCTTCCTAACCTCCCATTCATCCTTGATACACCTTTAGGCTATGGATATAGTTAAAATTCTCTGGGAAATATCTAATTCATGGACTGTATGTTTTTAGGCTAATCAAGCAAAAAAGAAATGTGAGTTAATGGACATTGAATTCAGCATGTGTATTTTTTTCCCATTTTAGTCTTATTTTAAATGCACAAAGTTCACTTCACTTTAAACCTTTGTCCTTTCAGATCAACCTACTGTAAAGCTACTTTCCATTTCATAGTGATCTAGCAACAGAAATCCACTCCATGTTTCTGGGTTGAAAGAACCATGAAACAATCTATTCTTGGTAGTACCCTATAAGTACCAATATGGGATTTCCAGCTCAATAAATGATCCTGAAATGCTAAAAAAACAAACAAACGTGGACTAAACTAGTCTTGAGACTACAAAAATGGAGCAGGGAACTGAATGATTTCAAGGGATAGTTAAGAAATTAAAAAGACCAGTTTTTTTTTCTGGCCAGGATGGTGCGTGTAGGGAGGAAAAAGGAAGAGCTGGAGACAGTGGTCATGTCTCCTGGTGCTGCCTTTGCTGAGAGAGTGCACAGGAGGAAGAGGAGGAGGAGGAGGAGGAGGAAGAAAAAGAGGAGGAGGAGAAGGGGCTGGAGGCTGATAATAATGACTATAGTTTGGGCCTTGTGAGTCAGAGGGACACGGGGCCAAGTAGGGAGCAGGAAGGACACTAAGTAGGTCTGGAACACGGAGACTGCTAATGTATCGATCAATGTAGAGATGGAAAACGTTATGATAAGATTGGAGAAGGTAAAGCGAGAAAGGGAAAGGAGCTCACACAAAATCCATGGAAAAGAGAGAAGCAGAAGTGAATCCAGCATCTGCAACCGTAAAGACATGACTAACTGTAAGAAACCGGGGCAGGTATGGCTCCCAAGTGGTGGATAGGGCACCCAAGTGGTGGGTAGGGCACCCAGGTACAAAAGGAGAAAGTTGTCAAGAAGGAAAGTCTGTGCAAGAGGTGCCAACTCTGGGAGAAGCTGAGTTAAACAAGGTGAATCAGTTGAGATTTGGTTGCGGTACTAGAGACCGGCTGGAGTTAGCAAAGGTGGCCTGGGTGAAGCCCTGAGTCAGAGCCAAGCACTGCAGGGCTCTCTGAGCATTTTGCACAATGGCTCTCAGGGCCCCCAGCACTGCATGCACCAGGGCAGTGGTCCGGCTCCCCATGCCCAGTGCTGCCACATCTGACCACTACATCTAACTGACAAAATGGAAAGAAGAGGCTAGATTATAAGAACACAAAATAGTCACATGGCTCCAAATGTGGGAAGGACTACAAGCAAGAACTGCAAGTTCTTTCTACATAGTCCAAAAATTTCACTTCTTGGTATCTGCTACATAAATCCACAAAACACTATTTCAAAAAATACATTTGGGTTCCTAGGTTCATTACAACATGATTCTTGATAACCAAGACCTGGAACCAACCCAAATGTCCCCAAACACATGACTAGATAAAAAAGAAACTGTGGCATGTGTACAGAGTAGAATTTTACTTGACTCTCAGATGAGATCATGCCACTTTCCACTATTTGGAAAGAGCAAAAGCATATTCTGCTGAGAGAAGTTGGTAAGAGGAGAGGAACAGACACATAATTATCTCTTTTATGTGGAATATAAGTAAAAAGTAGTCAGGGAATAATGAACGGCCAAAGGCATCAGAACTGGAGTGTTGGTCTACAGAACTGAGCTCACTTGGAGAAGAAAGGGGGCTTGGAGGGGTCTTAGGTACATTTCTAGAGGGAAGCAGATATGCTGGTGTTGGAATAATAAACACATGAAACTATTATTAACAGTGTTGTAAGTCACATTACCTCCATTAAGATGCTGGGGAGCAATAATACATACATTATTATTATTATTGTGATTTGAAATCATCATAACTCACTGTTATAAGTTTTTATTTATTCATGTATTGTTGGGGTTCCACAGGGTCTCCAATAGATGGTGGGGTTCGGCGGGGTCCCCCTGATGTGATTGGAGCCAATGACGATCCTCTTGACCAAACAGATGAAGAAATGGGGCCACAGATTCACTGGTAATCAGTGGCCTAATTAGCTACACTCTGAAATCTGTCAGACCAGCACCCGGGTGAATGGGCCTGAGACAGGAGCACTGTGAGATCAGGAGAAAAGACAACGCTGGAAAAACAGTGGGATCAGGAGGCTAACAGCCTTGTGGATGGAGAGCCCTGACTGTTCTCAGCCTGCTGCATTTGCTTAGAATGGTAAATATTAGAACAATAAACATTCTTGGTTGGATTAGACTTCTGCATATCTGAGGGTGTTGGTCAAACATAAATATAAACAGGTTTAATTAAGCATAAATATAAATAATGGGTTTAATTGGAGCAAATAAAAGCAAGTGAAAAGCCCCTCCTTCAGGGGTAATATTCTAAGAGATCCACTCCAGGGATGGAATCCCATCTCGGGGCTGTAGTACTCTAGATATCTTCTTGGAGACCCAACCAAGGACAAGGACATTCCATTTAAGGGCATATTGCTTTTTCCTTTCCTTTACTAATAATCCATTTAGACAATCATATTACATTTACTTCTTAATAATATTTCTAGTCATTTTGTATAAACACAGTAAGAGATACGGACTTTTGTATATAGTCTCTCTGGGCTCATGGTAAAGGGTGGCTTTTGTTAGGACATCTTGGTTACTGTTATTCCAAGTTACTGTTTCCTAACCCCAACAAGTTCCTTACTCAGTTACTTCTTTATGAGTCATGAGTTTGTTCCATGACTGTGCTCTTAACTTGCTACATTTCTTATGGCACTTGGCCTCTCCCATGTCAAGAATAGGGTAGCTTACTTATAGCTTGCCCTGGGTCCATCCAAGCTCATTGGTGGGACCCTCCTTTTTGGGATGTAAGGGACCAAGGTCAAATAAGTCCAAATAGTCCAAGGTCAAATAAGTCCTAAAGGCAAATAAGTCAAATAAATATGAGGTTTAAGTCAAATAAATATGATGGATGCCCAGGAGTAAATATTATTCAGAGTTAATTAACTCCAATATTGCAAAAGCATAGCATTAACTATCTTCTTGTGTCCATACAAAAATGACATTGCTCTAACATAAAAATATGTTAAGGACATAAAGAAAAGAGGAAAGCAGTATTTCATATACAAAAACCAGACCCGTGAGAAGGTTTGATTTACAAGTTTGCTATGTCTGATTTGGAGATTTGTCTGATCTGTGAGGAAGACAAAGGAGAGGTTGGAGAAAACGGAGGATTGGTAGTGCCTGGTGGGATAGGATAGGGTGAGTGTAATCCAACAATGTATAAATATAAATTTTGTTCCTTAAACAAGAAATAAAAGCTCAGCACATTTCCAACCTTTCTCTGTCAATCTGCTCCTTCACCCATTTCTGCAGGTATCGGTTCCTGACACACAGCTAACCAGGAATGGATGATTGACCTCTGTGGTTTTGCGGGTACAGCTTTCCTGCTAAAAGACTTGTCCAGATGAAACCAGGTTCTCAATCTTGAGAGAGGATAGAAAAGAGGAAAGTAGAAGAGAGAGAGTAGAAAGAGGCCAGAAAAAGAAAAAGGAAGAAGACATGGAGGAAAGAAGAAGCAAGGTCACAGGAGGTAGAGAAAAACAAAGAAAACAAAGGGAGAAGAAAAACAGATTTCCCAAGAATTTTTTTTTTCTTTTTTGGGTCACACCCGGCAATGCTCAGGGGTTACTCCTGGCTCTGCACTCAGGAATTACTCCCGGTGGTGCTCAGGGGACCATATGGGATGCTGAGGATCGAACCTGGGTAGGCTGCGTGCAAGGCAAATGCCCTACCCGCTGGACTATTGCTCTGGGCCAGATTTCCCAAGAATAAATGGGGGGAAATTATGATAAGAACGTGTGTTGAAATGAGGGGAAAGGAGAGTGAGAGGATCCCTTTCTTCCCAAGAGTCCTATTTTTTTTCTACATTTTTTGGTTATACCAGGCAATGATCTTGACTCTGCACTCAGGAATTACTCTTGACTGCTCAAAGGACCATATAGGATGTTGGGATCGAACCTAGGTTGGTAGAATGCAAGGCAAATGCCCTACCTGCTGTACTATCGCTCCTGCCTCTCCTAATGTTTTCTATGCTTGGCATCGACCCTGTCCATCTTTGATGGAAAACCCTAAATTTCATGCCCTTAAGGGAGAAATGGAAAATGAAGAAAAATTAAGGGAGTTTTTTTTTTGCATATTTATGTGTGAAATGAGTTTATTTTGTGCATGGCATTTAAGTAAGTGTGGGGTTTGCTTGCTGGTAAAGTTCCTTAAGGATCCACAGTGACCGTGACAAGCAGCTGAAATCACCTACTTGGCTCTGCTTTCTTTCCTGGACTGAGTTATTCTTCATTTTTGAGATGGAGCAAAATGAAAAGGATTATCAGACAGCCTGTTCACTCCTTCTAAGAGTGGGGAGTTGGTTCCCACCAGTGATCAAGTCTGGGAGAGAACATAAATGTTTCATTTGAGAAATGGTATCAGCCTTAGGTTTGTTTTCAGTTTGTATTTTGTATTCCCCCAAGATTTCAGGGAGAATTAAGCATATCTGAGATTAAAAAAAATTAAAATTGAATTTGGCAAAATTGTAGTCTATGAGAAGCTCTGAAGTGTTTTTTTTTCTTCTTGCTATAAACATAATTTAAATTTTTTTCTCTCATGAAAAAACAATGTGGTTTTATCTACACACACTGAGGGTGGAGCAGGCCATTCAGAACAAGATGTTTCTCATTCCATTTGTTTCAAGCAATAACTCAGAGGCTCTGGAGAAAATAAACCATACATAAATAGTAGAAAACAGCCTGCATCTGTTGCTATGGTGACGCCCTACTTATATCACATTAAGCTGATTCATGTCTTTTTCACCTCACTGTTAATAAATTATAGTGGCCAATGAGAATTAAGTGACATGAACAAGCTGCATATTAATTTATTATCCAATCCTGGATATCCTATAAATTTTTTTGGTAGGAGAAAGCTACATCATTTTTTTAAAATTAATTTTTACCCTTTTGGACTCAGGACTATGGAAGCAGGAGTCTCTGGTTTAGATGGTGGTTGCTTTATGGCCGCTTTGTAAGCAATTACTCCTTGAAGGAGGAAATGCACAGGAATAGCACAGCTTGGAAAGATGCCCTGGTTCTTCACCTACCCTTGCTTCCTCTCCACTCCAAATGCTCTACTCTATTCAAATGCCTTAATTCATATAGATCCTTCCAACATCCCAATACCCCATGAAAGTAACCAAGTTATAAGACTGAAAATCAGAGTTAGAAAATAGGCAATAAGCCAGGGCAATTATTTGTTTATTCATTTATTTTGCTTTTTGGGTCACACCCGGCAATGCTCAGGGGTTTCTCCTGGCTCTGCACTCAGGAATTACTCAAGCCAGGGCAATTATTGGTAGAGAACTAATTGCATGAATATGCATATGAATATGCCAACAAGAACAAAAAAATGAAACAATAGCAAACAAACCTCATATAAAGCTACTGAAAATCCAAACTAAACCAATAAACCATCGGATCCAACTATCCATTAGAAAATGTTCAGAGACTATGAAAAGTCAGTTCATTATATCTGAAAATATTTGTTCAATTTCAATCATTAAGAGAAAAAGTAAAACAGCAACATCAACAACTTCTCTGTGTCAGATGAGGGAACTTTTACAAAGCTGTATGATTTGGAATTGTTTTGATCTGGGAAAACAGACTTTCAAACACTGTTTATGTTTTATTTTTCTTCCTTCCTTCCTTCCTTCCTTCCTTCCTTCCTTCCTTCCTTCCTTCCTTCCTTCCTTCCTTCCTTCCTTCCTTCCTTCCTTCCTTCCTTCCTTCCTTCCTTCCTTCCTTCCTTCCTTCCTTCCTTCCTTCCTTCCTTCCTTCCTTTATTGGTTCGTTCATCATCCATCCATCCATCCATCCATTTATTTCTTTGTTTGTTTGTTTGTTTTTGCTTTTGGGTCACACCCGGCAATGCTCAGGGGTTACTCCTGGCTCTGCATGCAGGAATTACTCTTGGCGGTGCTTGAAGACCATATGGGATGCCAGGGATTGAATTCAGGTCTGCCACATGCAAGCAAACACCCTACCCACTGTACTATCTCTCTGGTGCCTGTTTATAGTATTATAACATGAAGTAGCTTTCATAGAACTAAATGTGGCCATAATTTTAAATGTGTATCATAATTTTAAAAATACATATACCCTCTGATTCAGAAAGTTTTTTTTTCAGTGAATTGATTTATACATAAACTTGCATAGTGATCAAAGATGTTTTTACATTATAATGTTGATTTACAACAAAACAAACAACAACCCAAACTAGATATGGTCTAAATGCTCAATAGATGATTGGTTGACAGAATTGATCAATTCACACTACATAGCCATTTTCAAATGAAAGAAATGGCAGCTATAGAAGATTATCTAAATTATAAGAAGTGAGTGGTCAGGGAGCTAACTCAGAGGGCTACTACACTTGCTTTACATGCAGGAGGTGCATATTTAGTTTTTAAATTTCAATTAAAAACATTTTGGGGGCCTGAGCAATAGCACAGTGGGTAGGGCTTTTACCTTGCATGCAGCCAACCCGGGTTTGATCTTTGGCATCCCATATGGTCCCCAAGCACTGCCAAGAGTAATTCCTGAGTGCAGAGCTAAGATTCACCACTGAGCATCACCAGATGTGAACCCATGTCGGGCGCACCGCCGGGTCCCCGACAGTGCCGGGAAGCGAAGTTCCCTTCTACCTCCGGCCGGCGAGGAACGGATGAAAACTCAGGAATCCAATGCAGTTTTAAAAGGCTTTACTTATCACAGGTTCAGGCATACAAATCAGCAAAAGGAAAACCCGATGCTTAGGATTCCAGGCTAGAACCCCAGCCACGTGTAGGCCAAGATGGCGACCACCACGTGTAAAGGCGCCCAAGGGGAAATGAACGCTCACAAGGAGAGATCCCACAAAGAAGAAGGAAGGGAAAGCGGGAACCGGCTAGTTTATATTCCTGTAACTCAGACCTTCCTCCCACTGTTATGGAAAGCAGGGAGGGTCCAATGCCCTTAGGTAATCCCTCCCTGCACCTCACCTAGGGCCTTTACTGTGCTAATGTTTTGAGCCAAAATCTGCTTGGGAATGCCTTTGTAGTGTAGAGAAGGGGGTTTCTGAGATGGCATGTCTCTGTACCAAAGACCAACACCAATGCCAGTTAAATATTTCTCCAAGCCTTCACAAGTCTCCTCTACTTCATTGTAGTTTTATATTTTAGTTGCCTTTGAGTATATCAGGGAGCCATGCTTGTTTGCTTGGAAGCAAACAGCATTTCTCTCTGGTCTAATTACTTAGGTGTCCTACGTGGCCAGGCTAATATGCTGGTAAGATCTAGCTAGTCCCACGATGATTGTGGTAGCATGGGAGAATATTTATACCAGCTAGTACAGCATACATGGTCGGATAAACTGCCACATTTAGACTACCCCCTTATCTACGGAGTGATTTGCGGGAGGCAATCCAGAGCAGATGCAGCGGCCCTTAGGAGTCCTGCAACAAACCCAAAAGCCAAAAAATATAACAAGTGAAATTGCAAGGTTTCTGAACTGTAGGTATAACACGATCCTCTCTGTGTTCTATTATAAGGATATATATATGCTATATATCTATAGAAGGTTTCAGGAAAGATGCACAGCAGTAAGCACTGTTGTTTCTGCAGAATGGAAAAAAATGAGAAGGCGGGAAATAGGAGTAGGTTGGTTAGCACCTAGCAGATGGTTCAGTGGCTTAAAGTGAAGTTCAAAGCTGGTGTGTCCTGAACAGAGTAAAGAGATCCTGACAGCTTTGCTGTTTGAAATCCTCACAGAGGAGGACTGGAAGATGACTTGAAAAAGCACTATGGACAGTTGTCAACCATGAGCTTGTGGCATGGGCCCAGACCCAGATGATCCTGGCTGCCCCACATCTAGGTAACTTTCATTTTCCACCCATCTGCATGGTTTTGACTTTTTAATCTGAAGATTTAATGACTTTATTATTAAAAAAAACCTCTTTGATCTCTCCACCAGTGTCTCAAATGTTTCTCCTTCTGCTGCTTACAGGCTGTTTTTAAAAAAAACCCAATAACTGGTTTACTTGGAAATGTCCAAAGTCCTGTGATACATAAAGAAACTGCTTTGTTATAAGTGTGGACCTTGTGCATAGCTTAAAGCCCAAACTTGGTCTGTAGAGATAGTACAGATGTTAAAGCACATTTTGTATGCTGACAACCTGGTTCAAATCCTTAGTATGGCATATGGCAGAGCCCACCAGGGATTACTCCTGAGCAGAGCCAGAAATAGTCCCTGAGTGCTATTGGGGTGTGAACCCTAACCAACCAAAAGACAAAACCAATAATAAAACCAAAAAAAACAAAATTAAAGACAAAAGGTAAACTACCACATGTTGCCATGATATTGATTAGTGATCTCTGTCTGTCGGGGGCACAGAGATGAGATCACAAATGAGACGTATATTCATTTTTAATAATTTCCAGCACTATCATTTTAGCATCTGACAGCTTACAGGATGACCCCAACTTTCTTATATCACTTGATCACTTGAATCCCGTTATTCATCGATTTGCTCAAGCGGGCGCCAGTAACATTTCCATTGGACCCTATCACGTGCCAATGTAGCCCAATGACATCTGGTTGATTCAGGAATATGAAGAACCTCAAACGGTTCCCTTCAGGGTCTTTACAAGGAAGTCTGACCATCTTGTAGGTGGGCGGCCACGTGATCTTTTGACATCCCGTGGGATCCAGTCCAGTGGTCATCTCCAAATCGCATTACATGTCCAGCCCATCTGATTTTCGATGCCTTGGCAAACGAGACAGCATCCCTGATTCTGGAATAGCGACGGAGGTCAGAACTCCGGGATTCCTTCTCTCACTTGAGTGAGGCATGATATTCCAAGCATAACTCTTTCAATTCCTTTCTGCGAGACCCGAATAGCATTCTCATCCTGCTTTCATAGGGCCCAGGTCTCTGAGGCATATGTTAATGCAGGGAGAACGGTGGAGTCAAAGAGATGTGCCCGGAGCCGGAGGTTCTTTGTCCTTTTAGCTATTTCTTCGATGCCTTTGAAGGCATTCCATGCCACTCTCTTCCCCCCTGCGCAGCTCAGGTTTTAGGTCGTTCATCATGTTGATTTATCGACCTAGATACACATAACTGCTGCATTCAGAGATGTTTGTTCCATTGAGAGTGAATGGGGCCTCAGGAACTAGTTCATTCTTCATGAACATAGTTTTCTTTAGATTCAGCTGTAGACATATCTTTCCACATTCTTGGTCAAAGTCAGCCAGGAGAACCACCAGGTTGCCTAAGGAGGGGTGAACTGGCCCAGGTCGGAAACGGAGCAGGTCAAAACTTTCTTATATACCCAACAATAACACAAATTAGAGTTAAGGGTACATAGTTTTATACCACAAAGGCATTCCACATATTTAGCATAAGAGAGGCAGACCAACATAAGGCAGACCAACAGTTAGGAGCCAAACCGGCGGGGGTTGCTATCTAGGTGAGGTGAGAAATAAACAAGAGAATGTGTGACAGTTTGCAAATTCAGCCTTCCTGACTAGCCCAAGATGGCAAGATCTTATCTGCTTTGGAGAGACAGAACACAAGAAAAACCCCGTTTTCTGTCTGCATCCCATTATACTCCATCTTAGACTAGCTACAGCCAACAAGGAGATGTGATGCAGGAAATGACCTAAGATAGCAGAGTGTTTCTGCTTTATGAAAACAGCATCATCAGGGAACTCTGCACGCTATGTCTATTGGGAGACAACCTGCTAGAAAACCCTGTGTATCTGTCAACAGACAGTATCCATCAGACCTTAGCATAGCCTTTGATCTGTTTTCTGTCAACAACCATGTAACATTAATCCCTTCCACCTCATGCCCGTATTCCTGTGAAAGGGATTTGGCTATTACTATATTATTAAGGAGCTACAAATAATGGTTAATAAATCATTAGGACGGTAAAGTAAGACTAGATGTAAACCTTGATACATCACCAATTAGTTGTGGCTCAAGAAAAGAACTTATTTTTTCTGGATCATGCATGGTTTATACTTTTGTAATTGACTATAACTTTGTATCTGCAATGTCATTCAGTGTCTAGGGGTGGAGTAGCAGAGAGAGAATGGAAAGAACAGTTCTGGAAGCATTGTCATTATTCACAAATCACTTTTCCTTTTCGTTTGTTTTCTTTTTGGGGACACACCTGGCAGTGCTCAAGGTTCACTCATGGCTCTGGGCTCAGGGATCACTTCTGGCAGACTCAAGTGACTATATTGGATGCCAGGAATCAAACTGGGTAGGCTTCAGTGCAAGATAAACACCCCTACTCTGTACTATTGCTCTAGCCCCAATATTACTTATCCTTATCTGTAACTAAACAAATTTAGCACACATCTTATTTTAATTTTAATCCCCTTTCCCACCCTCCCTAGGATTAAGTATGCACCCTGCTTTAATTCCTCTACTTGTTTTGCTGACACAGAGCTCACACTCTACTACTTGATTGGCTGACACAGAGTTCCCACCCTACTTTCCCTAACTTTAATATCCCTGTTCTACCCAATAAAGTGGAGCTATTCCCACAAAGTGAGTCTTGGGGATTTCTTTGTGGGTGCTCTATTCAACCTCCTTTGTGGGTGTTCTACTCATTCAAGATCCAGCATCACAAGCTATGTCAACATCTCTCACCATTGACATCAACAATTATTAAAGTCAAAAAGAACATTCTAAGACAAAATTTCTCTTTCTCTCTCTCCCTCTTTTTCTAACCCCATTTCTCTCTCTCTCTCTCTCACACACACACAAGCTCATGTGTGTGAACTTACATGCATGCATGCTGCTTATGCATTGGGAAGAACAAAACAATCATGGTGACATGTCAGTAGCAATACTGGAAGACATAAGAAGAAAAAGTGAATAGTGTTGATAAAATTAACTTTTGCTTAGAATGACATATCCTGGCAAATCAGTTCTGAGGACATAATTAAGAACTCTCCAGACTTGCAGTCTCCAAACTTCATGCCCAAGCAGTCTTCCTTGGGATGCCACTGATTCTGCAGGCTTTTTTTTTATCAAAATCAGAAGGAAGAGAGGACACTCCAAGGCAAGGGTATACAGGGTTTGAAAGTATTCAAGGAATTCTTGGTTTGTGAATTGGGTTGCAGGATTGGAAAACACCAGGTGAATCTGCAGGAGCAACATAGAAAGGAGGTGTCCAAGAGGATTGGTTGTGTGGGAATTGTACAGCTGCATGCTATACTCAGAGGTTACTGAAAGACATTGGAAGACTTAGCAATAGGTTCAGAAAAAAACAGTGTGCTAATGATTGTCGAAAGTGCTAATACCAACCTAGAACTGAGCATTAAATACAGGCAACAAGATACACATGACAACCTCTTAATGTATATATTGTAATTCAGTATGTGGAAGGGAAGGAAAAGAGAAAGAGAGAGAGAGAGAGAAAGAGAAAGAAGTAAAGAACATGCCATAGAGGCAGGCTAAGGGAGAGGGGAGGGAATTGGGGACATTGTGGTGGTGGGAAATGGGCGCTGGTGGAGGGATGGGTGCTGGAACACTGTATGACCGAAACCCAAATATGAATATCTTATGAACAACATTGTAATTGTATATATCATGGTGGTATAAAATATTAAAACATAGTTAAATTACAAAAACCAAACAAATGATAGGATGTGGCAATGATCAACTTTTGAGAAAATCTAAGTATCTTGCATGAAAGAATATGTAACGAGTTTATCACTCAATAAAGTGGGATTCAAAACATATTGAACATAAAAATGACTGTAGAGACAGTGACCAAGATACAAAGACAGTCCACAAATCGGGAAAAAAAGTATTTACCCAATTCCCATCTGATAAGGATTTAATATTTTATATACATATATACATATATATATATATATCACTGGTAGAACTTTATAAGAAAAAATCTAATCTCATAAAAAAATGGGGATAAGAAATGTATAGAAACTTCCTCAAAGAAGAAATACAAATGGTCAAAAGACACATGAAAAAATGTTCTACATCTCTAAATCATCAGGGAGATGCAAATCAAAACAACAATGAGATATCATCTCACACCACAGAGACTGACACACATCCAAAAGATCAAGAACAACCAAGAACAACCAAGAACTGGTGTGGATGTGGGAGAGAAAGTAATTCTCTTTCAATGTTGGTGGGAATGCTGACTTTTTCTGCCTTTTTGGAAAACAGTTTGTGAATTCCTCAAAAGGCTAGCTATTGAGCTTCCATATGACCACTTCTGGGAATATACCTTGGGGACCCAAAACCATACATCATAAATATGATCTGCACATCTATGTTCATTGCAGGACTATTCACAATAGCAAGAATCTGGAAACAAGCAATCCCAATGTCCAAGAATGGATAACTGGTTAAAGAAACTATGGTACATCTACACAATGGAATACTATGCAACCATTAGGAAAAATGAAGTCATGAAATTTGCTTATAAATGGATGAACATGGAGAGTATCATGCTTAGTGAAATTAGTCAGGAGAGGGATAGACATAGAATGCTTGCACTTATTTGTGGATTATAAAAACAAATTCATAACACAAAACTAATACCTAAGGACAGTAGAAACAAGACAAGGAGGAGTGGTCCACAGTTGGAAGCCTGCCTCATTTGCTGGGGGAGAAGGCAGTTGGGATAGAGAAGGGACTAGTGTGATAAAGATAGTTGGAAATGACCACTCTGGATAAGAACTGTGTTCTGCTAGACCAGAACTGAGTGTTGAAAGTAGATAAAAGGATATTCATGATAACCCTTCAATGTCTGTATTGCAAGCCACAATGTGCAGAAGAGAAGAAAGAGAGAGAGAGAGAGAGAGAGAGAGAGAGAGAGAAAAGAAAAGCGTGCCATTGAGGCAGGTTGAGGGAGAGGCAGTGGGGGGCTGGGGGGAGGGCGTTGTGGGGGGAGGGAAACTAGGGATATTGATGCTAGGAAATGTGCACTGGTGGAGGGATGGGTGCTGGAACACTGCATAAGTGAGAACCTATCATAAGCAGCTTAGTAATGGTCTATTGCAAGGTGATTCCATTAAAAATTAAAAACACAACACTATGGAGGGCCTGGGGAGGAGACTCCATGGACAGGGCTGAATGCTCTGCATGTGCCAGAATTCAAGTTTGAGCCCAGCATTGTGTAAACCCCTAGCACTCCCAGTTATAGACCTGGATTCCCTGGAGCACTGCCTGGGGTGTCTAGTGGTCGCCAATACCACAGGTCCTGAGCAGCTCCACATGCGGAGCCCCAGGACTGGACCTCCAGGCCTGGCCAGTAACTGTCTCACAGAGAATGGCTTCCAGGTCCCTGAGCAGCCCCTACCCACGAAATACTGGATTAAAGAAGTAAGTCAACACTTTTTGAGACTATGGGGAGATTTTAAGGTATTTGAAAGTTAAAATCTTTAGCAAGCAGACCAGGAAAACGATAGATTAAAATAAAATCCAGAGAGCGGTCAATGTTTATTATTTGACAGCAGCAAAGACAAATGATACCTTGGGTGTGGGAGGCTATCATATCAAGGACTATTACTGCTGTTTATTATATTAAAATTATCTTTGGTTTGGGGGCTATGCACATCAGTGCTTGGGGGCTACTACTGGTTTTGTGCTTGAGGGTATTAAGGGTTATCATATAGTACCAAGGATTGAACACAGACCTCCCATATACAAAGTGTGAACTTAACCTGTTGAGATCTCTCATGGTCCTATTATATCTCTTTTAGAACTGTCTGACTTTATACTTTACATAAAATTTTAAGACCTCAACAAATAAAAGGTGTTGACTCCTCTGAAATGGTTTCGTGTCTGTGAGTTTCTGAGCAACCAATGTCTTAAAACTGATGAGTTGCTGAAAGAATCTGCTCAAGTAAAGTGAGAATAGAGAAAATGTAAATCTTTTATTAACATTACTTTTTCACTTAACTTTCTAGATTTAGTCTTAGTATAATATGAGTTATAAAACAACACCAGACCCAGACAAAGTCAGACCTGAACACCTGAAGAATCTGCCTTCAGTACTCTTCAATACACTGGCTCAACTCTTCACACACTAACTGTCCGAATGCAAGGTGCCCTCCCATTGGAAAACCAGCAAGACAGTTCTACTGTTCAAGAAGGGAGACATCCACAACATTGGCAGCTATCGCCCCATCTGCTTGTTGTCTGTCATCTACAAGCTGTTCACTCGAGTCATCCTGAACAGGATTGGCAGAACATTAGATGAAGGACAACCATGCAAACAAGCTGGCTTCCGAAAAGGATTCAGCACAATCGACCATATCCACACAGTAACCAAGCTCATTGAAGTGTGTAGGGAGTTCAGGATGCCACTCTGTCTCACGTTCATTGATTTAAAGAAAGCCTTTGATTCTGTGGAGACTGAAGCAGTCATCAAAGCCCTAGCCAAACAGGGCGTTCAAACCCAATACATCAAGATCCTTCGTGAGCTGTATTCTGGATTCACCACCAGGATCTCACCATTCTACGAAGAAGTGATCATTAATGTCAAAAGAGGGGTAGGCAGGGTGATACCATTTCACCAAAACTCTTCAGTGTCACCCTTGAGAACATCATGCGACAATTAGAATGGGACAGAATGGGAGTGTGATAGACAGTTGGCAACTAAACCACCTCCGTTTTCGCTGATGACATCGTTCTAATAACACCAAACATTAGCCAAGCGGCACAAATGCTGGCTGACTTTGACCGAGAATGTGGAAAGATAGGTCTACAGCTGAATCTGAAGAAAACTATGTTCATGAAAAATGAACTAGTTCCTGAGGCCCCATTCACTTTCAATGGAACAGACATCTCTGAATGCAGCAGTTACGTGTACCTAGGTCGAGAAGTCAACATGATAAACGACCTAAAACCTGAGCTGTGGGCTGGAGCGATAGCCCAGTGGGTAGGGCGTTTGCCTTGCACGCGGCCGGCCCATTCCAGCCCGGGTTCAATCGCCCAGGCATCCCATATAGTCCCCTGAGCACCTCCAGGAGTAATTCCTGAGTGCAGAGCCAGGAGAAACCCCTGAGCATTGCCGGGTGTGACCCAAAAAAGAAAAAAAAAAAAACCTGAGCTGTGCAGGAGGAAGAGAGCAGCATGGAATGCCTTCAAAAGCATTGAAGAAATAGCTAAAAAGACAAAGAACCTCCAGCTCTGGGCACATCTCTTCAACTCCACCGTTCTCCCTGCATTAACATACGCCTCAGAGATCTGGGCCCTACTAAAGCAGGATGAGAATATTATTCGGGTCTCCCAAAGAGGAATTGAAAGAGCTATGCTTGGAATATCATGCCTCACTCAAGTGAAAGAAGGAATCCGGAGCTCTGACCTTCGCCGTTGTTCCAGAGTCAGGGATGCTGTCTCGCTTGCCAAGGCATCAAAAATCAGATTGGCTGGACATGTAATGCGATTTGGAGATGATCGCTGGACTAGAGTCGCTACCTACTGGATCCCATAGCATGTCAAAAGATCACGTGGCCGCCCACCTACAAGATGGTCAGACTTCTTCATCAAGACCCTGAACGAACGGTTTGAGGCTCTTCATATTCCTGAAGCAACCAGATGCTATTGGGTTCCACTGGCATGTGATAGGGTCAAATAAAAAATATTACTGGAGCCTGCTTGAGCAAATCGATGAATAACAGGATGTCAAGTGATCAAGTCAAGGGATCAAGTGATCCAGTTTGTGAGGGGGTTGTTGCAGGACTCCTAAGGGCCGCTGCATCTGCTCTGAATTGCCGCCTGCAAATCATTTTGTAGATAAGGGGGTAGTCTAGATGTGGCAGTTTATCTGACCATGTATGCTGTACTAGCTGGTATAAATATTCTCCCATGCTACCACAATCATCGTGGGACTAGCTAGATCTTACCAGCATATTTGCCTGGCTACGTAGGACACCTAAGTAATTAGACCAGAGAGAAATGCTGTTTGCTTCCAAGCAAACAAGCATGGCTCCCCTGATATACTCAAAGGCAACTAAAAATACAAAACTACAATGAAGTAGAAGAGACTTGTGAAGGCTTGGAGAAATATTTAACTGGCATTAGTATTAGTCTTTGGTACAGAGACATGCCATCTCAGAAACCCCCTTCTCTACCCTATAAAGGCATTTCCAGGCAGATCTTGGCTCAAAACATTAGCATACTAAAGGGCCTAGGTGAGGTGCAGGGAGGGATTACCTAAGGGCATTTGACCCTCCCTGCTTTCTATAACAGTGGGAGAAAGGTCTGAGTGGCAGGGGTATAAACTAGCCTGTTTTCTCTCTCCCACGCTTCTTTGTGGGCTCTCTCTTTGTAAGCGCTCACCCTTCTTGGAAGTCTTGTCTTCTTTTCCTTTTACAAGGCCTTTACACATGGTGGCCGCCATCTTGGCCTACACGTGGCTGGGGTTCTAGCCTGGAATCCTAAGCACCGGGCTTTTCCTTTTGCTGATTTGTATGCCTGAACCTGTGATAAGTAAAGCCTTTTCAAACTACATCGGATTCCTGAGTTTTCATCCATTCCTCGCCCGCGCCGGAGTTAGAAGGGAACTCGCTTCCCAGCACTGTCGGGGACCCGTGCGGCCAGCTCGACGGGGCCAATATATTTTTTAAAAATACAATTGTTCAAGAAGAAGCACACAAAAAAATACATTTCCTGATACCCCCCCAAATTTTCCAGTTTCAAAAGGTTAATAAAGTGGCAGGCATTTGGGAAAAATAAGCAAACTTGACCCATCCTAAAGACATTTTCTAAGCTTTAGGGATAAAAGGGAAAATTTACAAGCTGTGGTGGTTAAAATGAAAAGCTAGGCAGTACTGGGTCTTATTTCTCATCTGCATTACTTGACACCAGATAAAGCAAAACATTTCCAGACATTTGAAAGCAAAGGGACAGCAAACGAAGATCTCTATTCTGTGCCAAGTTATTATATATGTGAAAGCAAAACACAGGATTTATTCAGACATATGGTCACAAATACGTGGAAAGCATATAGACATATGTTGTTTCTGAAGAAATTGCTTGGGAATTCTCCAGCCAAATAAAAATTATATTCAGAACAAAGATCTCAAAATACAGTTGGATTATATATGTGTAAGAAACAATGGTAAATTGTAAGTTCAGCACAATTTATGTTACCTTGAAATGAATGATGATAATGTGAATTTCTGGGGAAGATTAAGAGAGAGTTCTGAGAACAGGAAAGGAGAGCTGGAAAAATAGCCCAATGGGCTGAGCACATGTTTTGAGCGCAGCAGAAGACCTGGGTCTGAGTCACAGTACCCAGGTTGCCCCAACACTGACAGGAATACACTGTGAGCAGAGTCAGGAGTCAGGGAGTGGCCTCTGAGCACCATTAGCTAGCTGCCCACTGTCCCCCACCAAAAGACAAAGAATAAAGAAGAAGAAAAAAAGGAGGAGAAGGAGAAGGAGGAGAAGGGAGAAGAAAAGAGTCTTGAGAGATAGTACAGAGAGTAGGGTGCTTGCTTTTGCAAATCTGACCCAGATTGGCTCCCTGACATCCAATAATGTTCCCTGAGCCTATGAGTGATCCCTGAGCATAGAGTTAGGGAGTAAGATCTGAGCACCGCTGGTGTGGCCACAAAAACAAAACCAGAAAAAAAACAAAAAAGCTCTAAAATTGAGGGGAGAATATGGAAGTAAAAAATTTTGAGTGTTCAAATAGTTATTAGCTAGTCAACCGAGCAGAATTCAGAAAAGGTAGAAAACCGGGCCATAGTAAAGCATAAGAGTAGATATAAAAGAAGATGAAAACATTCAAATTTGCATAACTGAGTCAAATCTCCTTAAAGAAATGTATTAGGAACAAGGCAGAAAATCAAGGATAGGGCTGAATAGACTGTTCCCAGCACTAAGCATCAGAGCTTGACTCAGGAAGTGTCAACTCTCAGAATGTACCTTATAGCATCTCAGAATGTAACTTTTACTTGGAAACAGTGTCTTTACAGAAGCAATGAAAGTGAAATGAGGCATTCATGGTGGGTCCTAATCTAATAATGGTGGCCTTCAGAGACTGGCACATATCCAAAAGAGCAAGAACAAATGCTGGAGTGGATGCCAGGAAAAGGGGACTCTCATCCATTGTTGGGGGGAATGTCAACTGGTACAGCCTTTTTGGAAAACAATATGGACATTCCTGCAAAGACTAGAAATGGAGCTCCCATTTGACCCAGCAATACCACTCCTGGGAATATACCCTGGGACGCCAAAAACACACAGCGGGAAACACCATCTGTATTTTTATGTTCATAGCAGCACCATTCACAATAGCCAGGATCTGGAAACAACCAGAGTGAGCGAGAACTGATGACTGTATGAAGAAGCTTTGGTACATCTACCCAATGGAATACTATGCAGCTGTTAGGAAAAATGAAGCTATGAAATTTGCCTATAAATGGATGGATGTGGAGAGGATCATGGTGAGTGAAATTAGCCAGAAGGAGAGAGACAAATATAGAATGACTGCATTTATTTACATGATATAAATATATAAATATACAAATATATAATATATATATTTATACATATTATGATATATATACATATTATGATACCAATATCCAAGGTCAGGCGAAATGTGGATCAGAGGTCTTGTCAAAGGTG